>JAGTTF010006046.1:0-32500 GCA_019095985.1 Streblospio benedicti
CACATACCACGACGTGATGAGACGGGAGCCTTGAATTGTTAGTTCACTGCGAATAAAAATTCCAAATATTGCACTCATTAGACATCTTGCACAAGTCATAATGACAAGGTTGTACACTTTTTCTTGCATATCAATAGATAGGAAAGGTCAAACTGATGTTCAGCCAATCAACGCTCCATACTTGTACCAAAGTAAACAAACTCCTGAATAATGCTGTTTGTCACTTTTGGTTTTGACCAATCAAAGATCATGAAAAGTAACAATCATGAATTATTAATACGTGGTAGTTTCTCACTCATTACTATGTATGATAAGCATTATATGGGCTCTAACTAATCACACAGCATCAAATGTCCTAATCATAAATATTAATCAGTAGACTTTTCTAATCCTTTTTGCACTTTTTTCTCAAGTGGTTTCAGATACAGTGCAACATAAGTAATGAACCTGTTATTATAGTGGATAGTCACCTATTATATTATAATGTAAGTAAAAGAGGGGCACAAAAAACATTGTCTAATACCATTTATATTCCTCCAAGACACCAGTTATTATCAAAGAGAATAATTGGTTAGTTTGTATAAAACTGTAGGTTTTCTGTAACAGTTACTCTATATTTGCCTGAGAGGATTAAAGGCTTGTTGGTTAAAGTACAGTTCACCTCCTTCATGGTATAACCACTATGGGAATATCAGTAAATGGACCATAACTACATTATTTGGGGGCATTAATGCATAAAATGCTATTTGGTATATTTTATGATTAGTTTTTTTGTTCTTAATTTGTTCATAATTCAAACATGGTCATTGTTGGTCATTGTTGCCTACCCCAGAAACTGGGACACTCCCAGAGGATGTAGTAGTCGCAGTAGCAGTATATGTGATTATATATGATTATTCATAGTTCCGAAGCCCCGCCCCCTTTTCTGGTTTTGACGTGGGTCTCACAAATGTTCCTATCTCCCGTAGTAAATAGAGAGAAATTGCCGACTTTCTACCGAAGAGTGTTGAATCAAAATTGTGCTGATCTTCTTAGTTTTAACTTGGGATAAATTCGGTAACCTCTGTTCTACAACATACCAGAAGTATTCTCAGAAATCATTGATAATAACGATTTGCAGAAGCATTTAGTTTTCCATCGTTTTGCTTCCACTACCAAATGAAGTCCCGTGATATCGGGTTTTTTGAGCCGCTACTCTTAATCGCATCGCGTTATGATCGGTGTTGACAAATAACGGCGTGTGATAAAGGCTAATGTGACATACAAATGGCGTTACCTATAAAACGCCAAAGAGTGATATTATTTGTGAAACGAATGGATTATCATCTTACAATAACATACCCATCAAAAATTCACATGTCGGATCAATTTTAAACCGATTATGAAGTCATGGACGAAAGGATATTTCTCAAATCACGAATATTGTTTGAAAATCACAGTGATTTGTGCGTGTGTGTTGGCGATGAAGAAATTTGACAGTTTACAAGGCTGTACGCACACGACACATATTTGGAGACGTTTTTATAGAGTCTTTCACCCAAGTAAGCTGTTTTATGCTCATTTTCGTATCATCTGTACCCTTTATGATGACTCACAGCAGTCATATTATTTTACGAGTAAGAGAACTTTTAGAAATTCGTATTTCTAAAGTGTGCCTCGAACCGGTCTTTTTGAATCGAGGGCGACACCAGCTACATGTTTGGAAGATAATCTAGACTTATAAAACCATATTCCTATAACTAGATATTGAAAATAAGAACTATGATACTATATTCTGAGTACATCTGGTCAATTTATGTAAATAATAAGTATTTATGGAGGCACCAGAAACGTTATTGTCTCAGACGTAAAACTGTCAAAATGCCAGTGACAGTGTGCGGTAGCGTTTTTACTACAACGTCATAACTCTTCTAAATCGATAATTGATAGGTATACATAGTATACATTGGATACAATGTAGGAAAGAGGAAAGGTAGTGCATCCCAACTGAAAAATTAAGACGTTTAGCACATTTTCATTCAAAAATCTGGTGTCAAAACATGACAATTTCTCACTGTTTTGTATGAGGCTACGGGGGAGATAAAGCTTGGCTGAGACCATGATAGCGCACCTGCGTAAATGTTTGTTATGGAGGCCGCTCGCTGATTGGCTGGCAAAATCAAGTGCAAAAGTATACAACTTTTTTAATCCCTTGTGCAAAATATCTATTTGAACTTAAAACATGTGCTTGAATGTACTATCAATCAATGGTAGGCCAAAGAACACATAAAAAGAAATATACTTCATGGTAACTTAATTGAAGCTCAATCTTCTGCTGAAATACTTTATCATATACTTGCCATGCATCGTGTCATAAATGGGAAACCATCCGGTAATGGCGGGAGTCGTGTCTTTGGAAAGCAGAGGGTTTAGATCAATGTACACCTTCCCAATGGCGTCGTTTGCACTGTGTGTGTCATGGTCAAGCACCCTGATAGAATTCACAGTTGCTTTGTTCATGTTAATCACTTAAAAATATAATAAAGTCATCCCCTCCAACACCACACAATGCCAGTTTTAGATAACCACTATGCATCATTGATTTCTTTATATATGTACAATCCTCCAGTAAATGCAGAAGTAATTAATTTTATTGAATCTGGGGGAGTGTGTGAAAAAATATCAACATTTTCCTGGTAAACACTGTTTGAAGAACACCCTTTGGTGACAGGCAACTTTTCTCTCTATGTTCAAGTTCAGTTCCAATCAACGCACCATCTAGGACTAATCACTGAATAATAAAGACACCATGAACTTCACTGTATGAAACCCGACGATGGTTACTCCAGTAACTATCGTCATTTAAAACATGAAAATGTATAATATTGTAGTAAATATCACAGCCTATTCATAAGTATTGCACAATGACTTCATTTGATATCACAGTTATCATAATTATGTAAATTGAAAAATGTTGTTGATAAAGATAATTGATTACAGGCAAAAGGAGTTTTCAGGCATTTGAAGGGAGGTGATGTAATGGCTTTTATGCACCTCTTGGTAGACTTGAGTATTGAATTCAAAATAGATAAAAAATTGTCCCGGGGGGGGGGGGGAGCCCCTGGACCCCCTAGTTTAGCTTCACGTTATGCATTCTAGCCACCATCAATATTTCAGAAATGTCTCGGAAAGATAATTATTCTTTTATATATTGAGTCACTATGCACTCACCTTCTCAGCAAAGTGGTCATTTCAGATTATATTGTTTTATTTGTTTATGGCTATAATAACATATTATACACGTGCCTAATACAATAAAAAGAAGATATTAACAGAGGCAGCCACTATTGGCTTATAGAGTCTATAACTATATAGAGGTCTATCTATACTACTTTTGTGCGTGCGTCGTCATACCAATATTTTGTATACTTTATAATCATCTTTCATATTCATTTATCACATTCATTATCATAATGTAGAATCATTCATAATATTTCATTTTCCTTTAATTTTCTGCACATAGATAAGACATAATATGAGTGGGGTGGGCCTTAAAGATAATGCTCAGTCAAAAATATATATGTTCTGTAAAATCCAGGATCAATAAACGATGCCTTTTCCATTGAAAGTGCAAGGGAAATAAGATTAGTATTTTTCACGTTTAGTATTTATTACACATATAAAAATACTATTATACATTGCTAGCTAAAACCCAAGGTCACGTGATATTGCATATTCGAATGATTTTTGCCAGACGCACCGTGTATTTCTGACGGCAGACGTCATGGGAGAGAAAGGCGGCTTCTTACGTGCACCGTGCAGGTTACGTCTGACGAAAATCATTCGGTTTACATTTCTGCATTCACGTTTTTTGGTGGCTGTTGTTTATGGTGTGGATATAAATAGCTCGAGATATTCTAATATGCTGTTTAAATGAAAGAAACTTTTAGAATACACAGAACACATCATATTGTTTCTGTGCAATCATACTTGTTCGGCCACTGAGCATAACCTTTAAGAAACTGCTTATGTATACATATTATCAAATTATCTTTAAATGAAATATATAAAATAGAATACCATTTCATACTATTTCGAATGAATGTTAATTAAAAACAAATATCCACTACATATATGACAAAAAGACATTAAAATTTCAATTTAATATATAAAGTGTGGATGCAAACACATTGGAACAATTTGTACACAGTGATGTTACAGACTTTAAGGTTGAAATGTAGCAAAACTCATTAAGTCGGTTGATGGCTGAACTGTTTATTTTGGAGAACAACTGTGTGAATCGGTTATTCAGGTTTATATTTGTGCCACTACTACTCACATTTCAACGAAAACTTGACGTTGGGGCTCCCTTCACGGGGCCTTCGACCGAAGTGACAAAATAGGTGGATTAGTCAAGTTTCTGTTGAAATGTGAGTAGTAGCATCACAAATATAAACCTGAATTCCTACTACTACTAATAGTCTACATAAAGATGTGTGAATTGTGATGAGAAAACATAAAATCGACGGGCTTCTGCACTGTGATGGCAAAACTCAGTTGTGTGCACCTTTAACAGCAAGCAAGTATATGGGTGGACAAAATGGTCGTATTTTGGGTACACTGACTTCAAAGTCTACCTGCCTGGATGCAGTTTTTACGTTCAATATAAATTTTTGTGTAAATCTACATCTGATGTTGAAAGCCCAACCAAACTTGTATCTGTCTCTGGCAACCGGGCAGTCTGACTTATCAACCTCTCTAATAGAATTGGCCAATTACAGATGGCCACTGAGGTAATTTCAATGTATGTGTTGTTTTTGTTACATGCTAATAAAGGTTCAAAATTCCCATGCCCATCAGTAACAGGCATTGGACAATCTCAGAAAAATCAGTTTGGCCCAAAACATTCTACTGTACGTTTATTCAAACTAAGCTGCCATCCATATCTATGGTGTATGAAAGTTTAATGACAGAGTTTGTACATCCTAACTCTACAAATTGGTTGCACAAGTGCAAAAGTCATTCAATGCTTCAATACAAAGCAGCTTTTATCATACGTTGTGAACTTCTTCCATGAATACAAATGTCCTTGATCCCACATTGAGTTTTTTTTCCGTGAACTACCATAACAAGATTGAGAACTGAGAATTCAAAATACAATTATTGCAATTATTGTCACTATGTACAGAATCTGCACCCCATGAACTGATGCCGTCAATGTTGAAGGCCGGAGTGGAATTATCCCCTACAGTTATACACATCTCAAACTCCCAAGTCAAATTCATGGGTAACTCGATCAAATAGCCACTTCCATTCACAATAATTTGCATTAAACATACCACTTGTGATATGAGATAACTGGAACTTGTATTTACAGTAGAATCTCTCTATTAAGACCACTTGTGGGAGCGACTTAAAGTGGTCTCAATGGAGAGATGGTCTTTATATAGAGTTTGCCAGTGAAATCATTTTGAATGATTGGGACCGAGAAAAGTGATCCTGTTATAGAGGAGGTCTCATTATAGAGGTGGTCTTCATCATAGGTTCTACTGTACTCCGTTGAGTTCAATGGATCCAACTGTCTCTTCTGGAGCAAAGCATCCATGTAACCGTGCAGCGAAGCGTGAAGTTCTGGTGCTGTGAGAAACCGATATGGTGAACGGAAAACCCACTGACCACGGTCCATCGAGCGCTCAAGGTGTCGGCAGGTCTTGTTACACGGATGAGCGGCTCAGCTCAAGGCCTCGGGTATCGTACTGTTGTGGGGACGCTTTAGTTACAATACAGTACAACCTCTCTATTAGGACCACCTTTGGGACCAGTGTTAGGTGGTCTCAATACACAGGTTCATTTTGGTTGCTTTATGAAGATTTGGGACCGTGAAAAGTGGTCTTATTATAGAAGTGGTCTCAATAGAGAGGTGGTCTTAATTGGAGGTTCTACTGTATCTTACTATTGTGGTTTTGTCAAGATGCTTTATTGTGTTCCCAGCCAGCTTCCCGATTGGCTTCTTTATCTGCTCGTCCTGTATAAAAAACCTTGATTAACGCTGTCTCACCACTTTGCCGTTCATTCTCAATTCTGATTGGTTAAGAGCCGTGAGGGGTAGTTGTATCTCACTACATTGTCGAGGTGATCTCACTACTTTGTGAATGGGCCGAATTACTAAAAAAAGGTTATCATATAATTGCTCACCAATTGGATGCAGGCATTGCTTACTACGACGGACTTTTTGTACGATACAGTTTTAATTTATGTTTATAAAAGAAAACCTACACCAGACTTTGCACAATATTTTTATTTACAATTATATGCCTATAGCTTGATACAGTATCACACACCAGTAAATGTAGTATATAAGCATAAAATGTAACAATATAAATCACTTCTGAACCAAACAAACTGCGTTAATGTGTTGTGTCGCTGCACACACTAAACACTCATCATCTGACTTCAGTTCTGACAGGTGTTTCTCGATGGGTAACGTGTATTTCATTATCATAATGATTTGCAGTGTGTACAAATAATTCTTTTTTAAGTAAGATTTATAATGCATATAATTGAAAAATAAATATATTACGTAATTAAGGTGAAAATGTTTGAGTAATAAGTGTGATTTGTGGAACTATTTTCTGATCGTACCTGTTTCACGGTTATAAGGCTGTCGCATGGAATGTTTACAAAAATGATGCACAGCTAATGCTTTTTATTTCAAAAATCAGGTTAGCGCTCACTTGTGCAGACAAAGACAACTCTCGTGCAGAGATAGCGTGATCTCAACACTAGAACATACCATTATCCTTATAGTCATTGTCAGTGATAAAGATTTGCGTCTGAATTAACTTCAGTTTTTGCCAGTCCGTTTCCCCCACAAATTGAAGGAGGCTGCATGTTGTTATTAACTTTGTGATTTTGTAGACATCCATAAATGATGACAAACCGTGCCTAAACCATTTTCTTATTTTGCCTGATTTATATGAAAAGATGCTCAGTTTACACGAATGCTCATTTCCATTGAGCCATTCTGCACATTGACAGATATTGACAATATCAGGCAATTTGTCAGTAACAAAACTTCAGCCCTACTTAAAATGCTGCCAGTGCCGAAAACCAGTTAAAATGGAACTCACTACAAGAATAAAAACAAACCCATAAATCATTCGACATCAAAATCGGGCCATTTGTCAGTCAAAAGATTAACGCTTGTTACAATTCAGACCGTGCAGAAAAAAACAACAATAATAAAACCGAAGCCATAAATCATTTTAAACAGGTGACATTGTGCTGAAAATTGCCATTTCATTGTGATCGTCTAAGTCATTAAAAGTTAATCTGTCTTCAAAAAAGCTAGGAAGTGACAATTGTGATGGCAAATATGGGGTAAATCATTTTTAAACAGGTGAGGGCCGTGCGGCATTTAAATTAAACATGGGCCGTGGAGGGTTTTGCATTGTTTATTTTTTGATGCAATGCTATTTCTTGTTTTACAACCTCTTTAGAGTCTAGCTATTTTGTAGATATGATTATTAAAGTAATCTGTCTTTGGCAATTAAACACTTTGCCAGTGCCGGTGATGGGCCGTGCTAGGAAGTGTGCCTGAAAAATGCAACTGGATTTTTCCCCCAGCCAGAGGGCTTGGCTGCTGGTGTTATCTCGTAGTGTGTGATGGCAAATATGAAAGAAATGTAAGGTGAAGGGGGCTGAAGCAAGTTAGGTAAGGTGGGGGGGGGGGGGGTGAAAATCAGAGCATAATGCATTTTTCAGATCCCCCCTGGTAGACCCGTAATGTGTTCTGTGGCCGTCGCTCGGTTTGTTTGATATGCGATACAATGTGATGTGTTAGTTTTATAGTCTACAGTCGCGCCATCCATTATTACGGCAAAATGATCAAGATATAAGCAACCTATTACGAAAAAGCACCGTGCATACCATCTGTTGAGTACTTCAGTTTGAATCCCGAGTACCGCTCTGAAGTATCCGTATCCATGACGACCAGGACTTCATTGCTTGATGATGTACTGAAACAAAAACAATGCTGTTAAGTACACATCAAAGAATCTTTGATGATGTACTTTACATATACATAACTGAAAGACGCATATACACGTTCATTGCGGCCTGTTATATTGTAAAGTCTTATTGCAGATTGAATGAGGTTAGATAGAAATGTTTCTGTTCTTGGCATTGCATTAAAGAAGTTTTCTGGTTGTCTACAAATTTTGCGCACCTTTCCAATTTCATGTGGAAGTAAATTTTGCAAATATCTTGGAGTTTCGCAATTAATAATTTTAATAAAGTACTTTAACTTGACATGCTGTCTTCTTTGTTGAAGTGACAACCAATTGCATTCGTTATGGAGTAATTCATGGCTTGTGCCTTTGGGAGCACCAGTGACTCTGTTAGGCATTGAATGTTGTATTCTAGTTTCCAGTTTGTCAGAATCAAATTTGTTGCAGTTGTCCCAAATGTGACATCCACACTCACGTAACACAGAAAGTAGGTAGTTCTATTGCGTCGTATAGCTAAGACATTCCATTGCTGATTATTTGGGTGGGATGATCTATATGTTGTTTGTGCAAGTATAAACCATTCATAACGACATCAAATCTACCGAGGGACAGTCGATTAAGAGCATCATGACGCTATGAAAGTATAGAAACATTATATGAATTATATAAACAATTAACGATTAACAACACAATTATCAAAACTAAGTGATATAGAATACCAGGTAAGTGATCAAAACGTTAAGAATGTGTTAGATACCATATTTTGATAGACCGGTTTCTCTTTTTCTGAACGTTATGGCGTCGCTTCAGCGGCTGAAGCAAACGTTTAAGCCTAGTGATTGTTTGTTTCTAACTTTCTAACTGTATTATATATGCATGTCTCCGGACAAGCTGGAGTAATTTTTGAACTGATTTTTCATCATCACAACTTAACACAACTATGAGGTGCGAGGCAACACCAAAGTGATTCAATCTTGGCCACTTTCCAATTAGAGTGTGTTTCCCCATGTGTGAAAGATTTTCAATAACTGATGAAGAGACGCAAGAAAAGATGACATTGAGGTCCAAATTTCTATATTATATATTTTTTGAAACTGCTTTGGCAGTCTCCCAAATAATTTCCAAATTAATTTAAATATATATACAATATACCATAATATATATATATATTATAATTTATATACAATATAATACAATATAATATATACATTATACAATATAATATATTATTGTTCTATGCAGATGGCGGCAATCTGATTCTTATATATAAATTTAGACATTAGAATTGCGGGATATGTTTTGCAAGTAACATGAACATTAAATCAGTAGAATTATGCATTTTTGAAAACACGTGCTGTATGAAATGAACTATTAACTACAATAATAAGTAAACTAGCGAGTTTTTTGTATTATTACAAAATACTTACAGTATGATATTTTAAAAGTGATCATAACATAACGTCCTCGATATCGAACGTTTTCATTTGGCAATAAAAGTTCATTGAGGTCAAATTTCTATTTATATATTTTGAAACTGCTTTGGCAGTCTCCCAAAAATTTAAAGAGTAGGTTAAGTCCAAGGTGACCTCAATAATATATATATATATATAATTTATATACAATATAATACAATATAATTTTAGCAATAATGGTATAACTAATTATTGTTCTATAAAGATGGTAAAAATCTGGGTGTGATATATAAAAAGGTTAGAAATATGTTTGCACACAAATCCTGAAGTATACCAAAGTATACCTTGCGGATAATTAACAATAATGAATTTAATTTTGGAAAAAATGCGAAACTAAAAACATCAGGACACTGTGAATTGAAAAAAATGTGTATTTTTTGATAGAATTTGTCAATAAAACTGCTCTCTCCTTACATTGGATACATTAGGATGGTTATGGTACTAAAGCATATTAACTGACCTACAACCACATGTAGTTATAATGTGCACTGTAAGATTTCTTGACTAAAATATATATATTAGAAATTATACATAATGGTCCCGTGTTCCACAGGATAGTTATTTAGGAAACATGTAGGGTTAAGTGTTTCCAAGTAATGGCAATTAACCTGAGCTCATCAAAATAAATAAATGAATCATTACTTATAAAAATAAAAATACATGAATCAACCACTTCTGTTATTAACTATTTGATTCCATCATTGACCAATATTGACCACTGAGAGTTTTTTTAATAGAAATAATTGTCTCAATCGAGGTATGGAGGTTTGGGATTGTCTCTTTATGGGATCATGAGGAATGGTCTTATTATAGTCTCTTTATAGCAGTGGTCATGATTCAGAGTTCCACTATATGAATAATACATTTTCAAAGCGTGTGGCTCTCTTATTGATAATCTTGTTCTTAGACATAATTATGTTCTCCCAGTCAGAGAGAAACCCATCCCATTAAGTAGTAATGGGGTGATCAAAGCTCTAAACTACATTGCTTTGGTTTTTAGGTTGGATTGTCAATTTCTCTCCTCATTGTAATTTTATATGATTCAGACATCTATACACTTTTCCCCATCTATATCTATGTCACTATTTAAAGCTGGGTTACTTTTTGAAGATCATCTCCTGTATTAGAGGTATACTCAAGCTGTAAATTATCTTTGCATCTAAATGATTCCTACATGGTTAAAAATCCCTCTATTGCGTAAAATCATATTCAAAGTGCAAAGGTGAATAACATAGACAAGATGTCCTATCAACAGACATATCCCAAACCAGCTATCACTAGGTTTAAGAATCATAATCTAGGTAGATCTCTTATGAGATGACAGGTTCCTAGATAGTTCAGCTCAGCAGAGGGTTTTGTCCTGAGACCCGTGCTCGCCCTCAGGAGGAATATAATGTTTGTGTTCAGGAGCTGGTCTGCTTGCTCGGGTGCCATATAGAGCCAGGGAACGAGTCATCACCTTAGCATTAGTTCATCAATGTGGGATCTCAATGTTGCACCGTGCCAATAACGTGCACCGTGCCAATAACCAAGTACGTGCAAGATGACTAAAACAATATGTTAAGTAGGGAACATTACCAATAGCATAAATGTATGCATGCAGTGACGGAGCTACAGCCCAAGTTATCCAAACATGAATGTTGGTAGACTTGTATTGCATCTATACTCTAGAGTCCTTATGTGATCATATCGTTTCATAATAAGTCATAAGTCATAAGTTAAAAAGAGTCCATAGAATTAATAAAATAGATAAATACATTGATTTTATCAGTTATGTTCAAACCATTTACCAGCATTTTACTGGTTAAATAAAGAATTGAGATGATAAGCAAGCTTGGACTATATGATGCCCATAACTGACTTCTAAAACTATATATTGCTTTTCTCATAAGTATATTAAAAAGTCAATATTCTTATCTAAAAAATTTGAGAGACACTACATTTCTATCTAGTTTAAAAGAAAAATTTGTTATGCAACAAAATACATTACTATATGATGCCCATAACTGACAACAATAAAAGTTACAGCAATATGTTTTAAAAAGTTGGACTTTAACACTATTATCACAGTTTCGTAATTTGTTAATTAAAACATTACCCCTGCAATAAGTACTGAATTTGCCTACTATATCCTTGTCAAAATTGCTACTAGAAATAAAAACACCTAAATATTTATGTTCATCAATCCATTTCAGTGCTTTTCCACCCAAGAGCATGAGAGGGGGAGACATATTTTTTATAACTTTAGGATAAACCACCATACAAGCAGTCTTTTTTGCATTATACACCATTTCATATTTATTAGCATACATTTCACATACAAGTATGCAAGTGTATGAGAAATTATCAATGAAATTATCAATTACTGATGACCTAGTGTAAAATGTAGTCGTGAGAGCACATTAGAATCACCACTGTAAACCACCACATTTACATTTATAGACGTTCACATGACCAGACGTTGCGTTCACTGTATTCAACTTTGAACCTATACACTGGCGTCCATAACAGGTCTTCAAAACGTCCTTCAAAGATGGAACATTTCCAGACGTCTGCAAAACGTGTGGAGAACGTTTAGATGACGTATTCCCAACATGTTTTCCATACGTGATCAAAAACCATGTCTACAAGTACACCCTTCCGTGGTGTGCAATACATCATTTCCACGTTTGAAATACGTCATTTCAACAAGTGAACTCCAAACATGTCCAGACGTGTGGAGAACGTCCAGAATACGTGTTCTTAACACGTTTTCCATACGTGAGCACAAACGACGCCCACAAATGTGAGGTGTATTCAATTGAACTTTGAGGCTATATATAATGCCGTCCGTATCACGTCTTCAAAACGTCGTCAAAGACTGAACGTGTGCAGAACGGACAAAATACGTGTTCTTATCAAGTTTTCCATACGTGAGCACAAACCACCCCTATCAGGTTGGACCCTAACGTTTCAAAAACGTCTTACAGACGTGTTCCCAGGACCAATACGTCTTTGAGACGTCGTAAAAACGTTTTCCAAACCATGACGTCCAACGGGCGTTCACAAGACCAGACGTTGCGTACACTGGGGGTTGGAGTACAAGCCCTTTTTCAGTGTCTAAAATTATTTCACTGCGAAAGTAACCGTTTAAGAACTATTCCATAACTCAGTTTCATTCAGGGTCTGACAAAAAACCTCGCCCAAAACCTAGGAGGCAGTGGCCTCATATGTAGCTACTGCCCTGGTAGAAGTACAGTTTATAATCCGCGCGGCAGAGACGTCGAGCTGGCAGGTGTCGCCCACGTAGTTGCCGGGGCACTCACAGTGGAACTCGCGCCCACCGCGAGCCCCACGTACTGGCAGTGACCGCCGCGAGCACTGGTCAGTACTCTACCAATGTTTACCATATGGATACCCTGGCTTGATACGTTGTATGAATATGTGGAATAGTGTAACTTGTACAAAACACGGCACTCTAAATGTTCTGCTCTTCTTACAACATGACCTTGTTGAAATTATCAGCCACAATCTTCTGTGTAAAAAGATAACATCTACCACGTGTTGCCAATCAGGAAGTGATGTGTCACCCCAGATACTTTATTGGACACAATACGGTACACAGCGTATTACGTAACACCTAATTACATAACACACTGGCCCCATAGAAACAAATCTTAAATGCAATTAGGAGTTATCAATTATTACCTAACTAAATTCAACAGAACTGACGCATTGTATTAGCACCTTAACTAGGAAATGACCGAGCCTGCAATTTACTTCTATATGTACATGTGCAGTACATCGGTAAATTTAACAACGTTATTATAACGGAAACTATGGAATACAAATGCCAGAAACCCGCGTATTAGATATTTCAGAAACACACAATACCCTCAATACATAATATGTTTGGGGCGGGACTAGACTTTTCAAATCTTGTCTTTAACGTTGAATGTCTATTGTTCAACTAATAGTAAAACTATTCGAACTGAACAGCTACCAGAGGAGAAGCCATGGTCAATATCGATGAGTGTGTTTAGGTCCAAAGTGGTGGGTAATATTGAGTTCTCACCTTCACAGCCCTGTATCTCCTTGGCCGAGTTGAATGTGCATGAGTAGTCCAGCCAGTAGTAGCTGCCGAACATGTACTTAGCTATGTCCCAGAACCTGTCAATTGCAATTAATGTTATGTTAATTTTACGTTTTCAAGACACATATGCACGCACGCACGCACACACGGGTACACACGCACGCACGCACCTGAAAATACTACATATAAGTACAATGTGAATAGACCAATAAGACAGTTAACATTAAAACATAATAGTGCTTCAAAGCTGTCAATGTTCTACTGTTACGACATACCATTGAAAGAACAAGATATTGATAAAATGTTCCGATTATTGATTCAACAACATATACAAGCTGTTACATTTTTCTATAGAGCCTCTGAATACGACTTGACAACCCATTCACATATTTCCATGGACCGTAGATGAAGCAAGCCGTCACCTGCTGGCGATGGCGATCGTATTTTAGTAGGTAAGGATGATCCAAAGTATTGGCTATCTCTCAAGTATTTTATTGTGTGTTCCCACAGTTTCTAAATAACGGGTTTCTACTGTATATGCACCAACAATCACAGTTTAGTGTCCGTTTGAGTAATGTCTAGAAACAAGAAAACCCAACTTTACCTATTAAACAGGCATTTCTAATTGCTAGCTATGTGAGAGTTCCTCACGAGCCAGAGATGACGGGTTCTCCTCATTAAACAGACGGCGTTGCCTGCATTGGTAGGCCCCGACGGTTTAATCTATTGTGGCATGACCGGCTCATGGGTGAATGTAACAAGCAACCTATTTTCATTTTATCACATCATTTGTTTCTTTAACACAAAGTTTTAGGGGGAAATCGCCGTAGACGTTATACACTAAAAACAATCCGCTCGAATCCATAGGTATATTGGTAAAATATTCGAGATAACCAACTGATATATGTTCACATATATGGTTGAAAAGAAGTGAAACATACGTTGAGGTAACCAAAATTCGAGATGGGCAATATCGAGGTTTCTACGCTATGCCACCAGGAAGTTTTTTAAAATCTATACGTAGATATACCTTCTTGGCACTGGCTATTGGGAACACAACGCAAACTCAAATTGCACTTCTCCAGAACAGTAATGATGGTTATGTTTGAATGTTGCCCTCTGTGAATTGCAACTGATATGCTTGCTAAAAAGATGGACTATTGTGGGGACGCTTTAGTTACAACACAGTAGAACCTCTCTATTAGGAGCACCTTTGGGACCAGTGTTAGGTGGTCTCAATAGAGAGGTGGTCTCTATACAGAGGCTCATTTTGGTTGCTTTATGAAGATTTGGGACCGTGAAAAGTGGTCTTATTATAGAGGTGGTCTCAATAGAGAGGTGGTCTTAAATGGAGGTTTTACGGTATCTTACTATTCGGCAATTAGGGGGGAAGCATTTATCACGGGCCGTGGAGGGTATGAAAAAAGCTAGGAAGTGTGCCTGAAAAATGCAACTTGATTTTTCCCCCAGCCAGAGGGCTTGGCTGCTGGTGTTATCTCGTAGTGTGTGATGGCAAATATGAAAGAAATGTAAGGTGAAGGGGGCTGAAGCAAGTTTAGGTAGGTGGTGGTGGTGGTGGGGGGGGCTGAAAATCAGAGCAAAATGTTGTTGTTTTTTCAGATCTCTCCTAAGTAGTACAAATAGTAGTTGTCCCTTCGTACAAAACCTGTGTTCTGTGGCCCTCGCCCGTTTTGTTTGATATGCAATACAATGTGATGTGTTACATTTATAGTCTACTACTGAGCCGCCATTATATTATTACACATCCACATTGCCGCATTATCTTGCTTTCTCAACTCCAATGGAAAATACTGCTCTCACTGCATCTGTATAGTTTAAACCTGTAGGTAAAGAGCGAAATGCTACCAGTTGGGCGATTTTATTCAATACCCACAGCCCGTGCAGACCGAGACTTGAACCCGTCTCATCATGAGGACTACATCCTATACCATGGACGCACACTTGGATAATGATTGAGCAAAGTGTTGAGCAAACTTACCTCTAACAGGTTGCAGCTCCGTGGCACCTACACGTTAAATAGGTACAGGTCAGACGAGTGAAGGCAAATGTGAGTGATAAGTACGTCTGCAGTATGCACTACGGTAGCTGGATGCTCCCCAGTGAGTTGAGAAAGATATGGCGTGACAATGATGCCAATGGCCTGGTGTAGATGTAAAGTCGCTAGAAAACGGCAAAAGCTGTTGATGGCGACTGTAAACAAGCACATTTACAATTACATTTACAATGATCTTATGTTGATGATATAAGAAGTAGATGATTTAGCACTGGGAGCCATGAAAAAGCCTTCATCAACTCCATCGTTGCCTCAACATCATCTTAATTTGTCAAAATTTATCATGGTTTGAAAGATATAGATGTTCTTGTGAATTTGTGTGTTTTTTATCTCAACAACTCCATCAGGAAAAATAGGCACTTTTGTTGAAAGGTCATAAATCTAATATTAAGAAGAACAACTTTCAGAATGGCAGTGCATCTTTGGCGTATTTCCCGCGGGTAAATGCCTTATTATCTAGATTGCCGCAGTATATGCAAGTCTTTTTGCCATATTTTTACAAGGAGATTGTAATCTGCCGTGTGTTGCCAAATCCGTTAAAAAACCTTAGAAGTAATGAGACTGCGGAAATCAGGATCCTCAGGATGAAACTTTAAGCATCCCCCTGACATGTCTCCTCTAAAGAGATTTCCCCCTTACTACTTCAACCATCTTCATTATAACTGGTCTTGACTGTGAACGAGTTCTGAACAATGTCTTGAAAGTATAATTTGCTCTTGTGTGCCGTTATTTGAGAGGGTACAGAATGGAACATATTCTCCCAAGGGGCTTAAATCACAAGTGAAATCTCCCATCTGTCTTCTGCTTTCTTTCTGGATCCTTTCAGCACAAGTGTTCAGGTACTTGTCAAAGTGCACCATGCACACCCATTTACGCTTGTATGAAAACCAGCACATGCAAAACTAGTTACACTTTTTGAAATCTCTTTAGCAGAGACATGTCGGGGGGATGCTTAAAGTCTCATCCTGGGATCCTGTTTTCAGCAGTCTTGAATATTTTATAACCAAAGATTTCTAAAGGGTAACTACTTTGAACTTATGGAGGGAAGTACACAATTGTTCCGTTATTGGCAGAGTACAGTGTGGTGGGGATTTGAATTGAGCAGTTAACGTATCACAAAGAGCAGCAGATATTTGGTTCCAATAACAATAAAGGCAACTAATCAAAGTACAAACTAAACTTTCTAGTTCCACGTAAATGTAAAGTATCCATTTAAAGTATAATCTAGTTCCATGTCAACTAAAATAGTCTAGAATCTAGGACCTCTAAACTCTATAGCCATGTTAACTAAAACACTGTCTGCTTTATGTTACTATGTTTAAGCGTATTACAACATTTATCTGTGCTTCAGTAAAATTGACGACGTGAAAACCCACATTGTAGCAACCCACATGAGAAAATATAATACAGCCTATAAGCATCTTATAAATGGCTTTAAAATCTTTAATCTGACGTAAGTAATCGTAAGGTTGTAAACAGTGTGATAGCAATTTTTCATGATATTGTGCACGTTGGGTGCTCATATTGTCATGTTAAAATGTTAAGCGTAAATTGTACTTTTTATGAATAAAGCTCGTTATCTTTCAGATGTTCACAAAATCTTGCCAAATTTTCATTCAAAACTAGTGTAAAGTGAGGAATAAAGTATGGATTGTATTAACTGGGGGCGTAGTCATAGATGCCAACTGTTGCAAGCTCCAATGAACGTCTGATTCACCAGAATGCACCGAGGTGGATCAAACGTTCATTGTGGTAAAAGTGAGCGTATTTTCGGCTTGATTCATGACAGCAATGAGATCTTCAATTAAACCTTGGTCTATTCTAGGGTCAACACACGTTTGACCTGTTACTGTATATAGAATGTGCTTGTGTCACATTAGAAAGATTTCGCTGAGAAGCATTAGACTTTGTCAAGTATTGCTTTTGTATCCTAGTTTTCCCCCATAACTTTCTTCCATCTTAACCGAATTTCATAAAACTCACCTTGTTTGGTGCAGAGTCAAAAACGGCTTGCTGAGATGATAACACAATAGTCCAGAATGTGATTTATATACTCAAAAATGTTAAAATCATGCTTTTTTTAGTAGTATTCATAGTACCTGGACAAAGTGCAGCATCCTACGTCAATATTGCTACATTATATGCACATCGTGCATCCTTATATAAAAGTAAGGTCAAGGGTCAGTATGGCATATTATTATATTGTGCTGGACTGCTAGCAAACATGGTGATGTGGTCCAGAAAACTGCCATGTAAACTGTAAGAATAATTACTGGACAGACTATAGAATACTGTGTACAGCATCCAAACGCTCTGGGCTTTTAAGCTAAAAATGATCAGACAAAAGATGGTGTATTTCCATATGAATTTCAATGGTTTAGATATTGCTATGGGCCAAAAATATTAGGTGGGCATTTACATGGGGGTGGGCCCTTGGATGCTTGTATACAGTAATAGCCTATACGTGAATGCATACCTGTGAAGTAATTTAAGCCGACTCCTTGTTTCTAAGGAGTGTTTAAATAATCCCCTACACTTAGTCGCCTATACTTATGCAACATTATAACATACATAGCACAGTTATCAGGTGGGTTAATCAATTACTCACAACAAACGGGTTTTTTGGCTTGTTTTTGTGAATTCGATTTTAGGTTTGTTGATCTTTTATGGTACTTTTAAATCGTGACTTTAGTCCTTTTTTGATAATTCTTTATTTTTGTACTTTAATGAAAATAACAAAAAACTTAAAAACAGTATTTACAAATCAAAAAGTGGTAATTGAAATTTCATAGTTAACTGCTTAATGTTACTATTATAATTAAATATATCTTATGCAATCATCCAAGTGCCCACCTCCGTACAACAGCCCTTCCCTCTTTTTCTTCAATGTCCTTAAGAATTATGTAGTAACTGCACTCTCGTGTAACAGCCCACCCCTCAGTTTGAGAAAATGTCAGTTTAACGGCCCTGGACGCTTGGATGGTCGTATACGGTATATATCATTAACAAATTATCACACCAACATCAACTGCTCGTAATTTAGGGGCTACTTTTGACCAAACCATGACACTTCAACCTCATGTGTCTGCCCTTGTTAAATCTTGCAATTGGCATCTTCGTCGTATTGGACAGATTAGGAAGTTTCTCACAATGGAAGCTTCTGAGAAAATTGTTCAGGCTTCATCAGTTCTCGCCTTATAAGTATAAGAGAACAGTTATAAACCTTACAATTGAATTACTAGATAAAATTACTTATCAGCCCTCTCCTGTGAACACCCATCAGTAAGTAATGAGCTCCCATGGAAGGCTGAGACTCATTAGGCCATGTCTTCACGGCCCCATAAACCTTTACCTTATTCCCGCTCGCCGGTGGTCCGGATCCTGCTTCTTTGGCCTCATTTGCGCTTTCTGCGGCATTCTCGATTGTCGGTTGGTGGATCACGTGTTGACTATCATATAGACATTAGAAGCTCATTACGCAGCTATCACGTTTTCTTGTTCAATGTTATAGAAAGATTGTTCAATACAAATGCTGGTGGTCTGGTCTCCTGAATACACGACGAGAGGTGGGGATATGTCAATGTGAATAGGTTAAACAGTGGAAAATGTTTGTAAGGGAGCAAGCATGTGCACCTTCAGTTCCCCTGTGTATGGATCACGTCATAGAGAAACAGTGGGAAATTTTTGGGAGCAAGCATGTACACCTCATTGGGGATCACAATTAGAGATGATACCCCCCAACGATCAGTCAAGGGACGCCCATTCCCATGTCTTCAAAAACCACGTCCCTCACCACGGTCAGACCTCGTCTCTCTCCCCGCTAACCCTTCCCTTTTTCCACTACTGACCCTCTCTCACTCTCCCCACTAACCCTCTCTCCCCGCCCCCAGGCCAAGTGCGGTTGCAGCTGTGGCGAGGCAGCTTTAAAACCATCGAGGGTAAGAACGGCGAAGTCGCCTGTACATCTGTTTATGTCATTTCCTTATTGTCTTCAAGACACATTCATTATTAGTAAAAGTGGTGTATATTTTTATGAGGGATGCGTGGGCATCTTAATTGTTCTTATAAGCATATGTGCAACGCCCGTAACATCCTTTCACCCTGCTCAAAGCGTACATTACGTGCTACCTTATGCTGGAAATCACGACACGGAAGACACGGCGATTGCACAGTGACGTTGTGTTGTTCGGGCGTGTCTGCGTACTTCGTGTTCCTCAAGTGGCTGTTCGTGCTCAACCTGTGGATCTCCGCGCTCAACCTGTGGCTGTTCGCGCTCAACCTGTGGCTGTTCATCGTGCTGCCGCAGATCATCTTCGTGGCACAGGGGTACGTGCACGCACGCACACACGCACGCACACACGCACTCGCACACACTCACTCACGTTGTCAATGAAAAGGCATCTAGTAAATTTTCATACTCATTTATACATGTACATGTTAGAGTTTGAAGCTTATTAATGAAACCATGCTCACTAAAAATACCCATCTGATCCTAATAAAGTACTAAGAATATAACTTATGCTACGGTTTCTAGCTAGAATTATGACAGAGAAGATGTATGTGTTCACTCCTGATCAGTTGAACCAACAAAACAGACAACAAACCACTCGGCGAGCATGCCATGTGACTGGTGACCCCAACCTCCCGCCTCGTCACTTTGGGTTGCAAAGTCAAATAGACTGTCCTGCTGAAAGGACGTTGTGACGGATGCTCGGACGTTGGGGACGTTGTGATTCATGTGGCAACCTCCAATCAGGGGCCACTTCCGGTTCGAAAAGTCCGTCTGGCTGAAAGAGGAACGATATGATTCCGTGTGGTAGGGAGGCATTTTATACGCTGCATTACTGTGTTGCAGGCACGACTGGTGGTGGTGGGCGCCTCAACCAGTCGGCCGTGTGCTCGAAGCTCCAAAGACCACGGTGGACTACAGCAACATCAAGCAGATGCTGCTCGACTTCCTGCAGGGCACCGTCCGTGCACACGCACGCACACACACACACACACGCACAACATGCATACACACACTGCCGTGAGTGTGAAAGGAAGTCTGCAACTTCTCCGTGTTATTGTTGATTTTGTGTGAGATTTTTATAATCCTACTTTCCTTCAGACTGAGATCTAGGGATCACTACTCTTTCTTTTTAGTTGAAGCTCGCTCCAGATTCCACTTCGCCGGGTGTGACTTAATGTGCCTCTACCGACGGAGATGATCGACATCACAAGAACATCGCATGGATATTTTACGGGGTGAGTTTTTCATTGCACAAGTTCGTCCCATACAAGCGGACGACCTTGTAAAGTGAAAACCGGGTGAAAGTATGACAAAAATCTCTGTCAGTGATAGGTTAAAGGGACTCTCAGAGTAGGGCTGCCCTGTATAACTGTGCCAGGATTAGAACCTCCACCTGGTCACACTTCTATAGGGACCAGATCCCTGCATGGGCCTGGGGCAGGTTACATGTCTGCACCCGTAAATTTGAGGGCTGAATTGTCGCTCGCTTATACTGCGGGTGCGGGTGTTTTTAATCCTCAAAAGATTTTGCATTGTGGGCTCTTGCATATGTACACTCCCCCTCTTCTGTTAAAGATGTGCAATAGATGTGTTTCATTATATTGATATTGCAAACACGATTGGCTTTAGTCTTTATAGTCATAGTTCTGGATGTTTTCAAACTGAATTACTTTGCAATTCACACAAGATAATAGGCACAAGTGTTTCCTTTATGGAAACTCTTTGAGAAGCATTCCTTGTTACTCACATATCTTATGGGTTTAGTTCATTCAAATAAATGCCAATAACTCTGTAACTGTGGTAAAAATGTGTGATGAATGTATTTATTACATGTACTACATAACTACGAATATTGATTAGATGTGCAGGCTTTAAACCCGCTTTACATATATTTACACTATACTTATTCAAACTTTACACAACCATTTTGTATGAGGCGACATCAAAGTTTCACACTTTAACACTGTGCCAATTAAAATGTGCTTTCAACAGAGCCATTTGGAGTCCATTTTCAACATTTTCCGCAACAACTTTGATTGCACCTGAAAGAATAAGTTCAAACTTGATAATAGGTTTTATGATCCATTTTCAATGGCAATAGGATCGTCAGTTTCACAGCTTTATATTTTACAGTATCTTTACCACTCTGTGGGAGCAAGGGACAGATTATTGTGGAAGTAACGGCAACGGTTTGTCGCGTTTCAAAAAGCAAATATCTCATTGCTATTTTTATTGAGCTTAGCGAGTTCTGCCTACGTAGCTCTACGTGCAATGACGAACTGGCAAATTCGCCAGGAAATTTTGAACATGTTCAAAATTGGTTGACGAATATACTGGTTAGTTTAGGTTCGTTTCAAATAGTTATGCTACGTCTAAGGATCGTAGAACATTCGCACATATAAGTAACACTTCGTTTGGCTCAGCAAATCAGTGTAACATGCATTTTAACTACGTCCAATGCCGCCTCAATACGCCCATGTAGACAACCTGGACACAATCGTATTTATGCGTTGCATAGATTCGCATATGATCGCCTGTATATGTAAAGCGGGTTTTGAATTGCAGAGCTTCATTAGCAAGATAATACATTGGATTATATGCTGTATGATTATTTTTATGCCAAACATAAGGCAGCAGTTTCAAAACAAAGACCTGACTCCAAAGATGAAGGAAACGAATTCCGTGTAATAATGAACAGATTTTCTCAGTTCTGCCTTCAAATGTGTCTAGATTTTACCAGCGTTACGGTAAATAAACTAGAGAAGATTAAGCAAATATTGCAAACTACTTTAGGAATAAACAGAGGCCCATTTCATTCGGAGATGGCAGTGTCCTATGTTGATTGTGTGATACTCACCACGAAGGAATACATCAAGAAATTAATATTAAGCTGGACCAGTACCCTGGTGTGTGTGAAACTTCTGACCAGGCCAGGCACTGGGACTCTCAGAACAAGATTGTGATACGGACAGCCATGTTCTTCCTGGCTACCATATAGATTATTTCAGCAAGTTTGTATTGGACACAGAGTATTGTTCACACAGCAAATATTGAATTAACAAAAGTCAACAAAATATTGAACAATGGGCCCTAGCATCATGGGATGGGTGTGTGGTATGTATACTACAAAGATTTACAAACGCACACCCTCCCATGATGCACAATGTACCCTACCCTCACAAACGTAAGCCGTACAAACGTACACGCCATTAGATCTAGATAAATATACGTCAGATACTCGACGAGACCATTATATTACGGGGCCGTTGTGGCAATATTTTATAGTTTAATAATCTAGTGAAACTCACGTGCCGGTTTTAACATTTGTCACTGGTGTGAAGCAAAGCTGTACGAGTATTAGTATATATACGTGCTGACTATCAAGTAACAGAATGTAATTCATAGATTGTAAGATAAAAATTGTTTATGAAGCGTCATTCAACCAACCATACATAGATATTAAGTAAAGGTGTTAACAGCAGTGACGTGGAGATTTTAGTTGGGATTTTAGTTGTGTGCTTGATTGAAGTCCGTTTTGAAAGAACATAAAATGAATGGAGAAAATGTAAACTTCATGGAAACTGATTCCGGTTCCACGGACGCCGTCAAAGATGTGCCAAGCAAAAATCTTGCCCTCAAGGTTGACGCCGTCAAAGATGTGCCAAGCAAACAAACTCTAATGGGTAAAGACTACGCACCATACACATCCAACATGCAATGTCACATCTGCACGCAAACGTTCTCTGGGCCATATGCACTCGTTGATCACATGGACAGAACAAATCACTGGTGGCCGTATGATCAATGCAAATCTGGAAAAGCGCAAGACTTTGACTTTCTTCAAAATTGTATGTATGATATGCATAGTTGTAATGTGTGTAATTGGTGTTTTGATTCCCATAGTGAATTACAAAAACACATGATACGCTTACATAGAGATACAAGTATCAAAGAAAGCTGGAATGTTGCAAGGCTTATCCCAGATACAATGCTTGGCAGAAATGAGACGAATGAAGACAAGGAGAGCAGAGAGATCAATGTACACCAAGATGGGAAACAGAAGAATGAATACAATGAAACGAAAAAGAATAGCAAACACCAATTAAAAGCAGCATTCCAAAGTAAGGTTGAAGATGACAGAGACAAAAGTTTTGAAGAGCAGACAGATATAGTTGCACCGAAGAGTGACTTTCATCATAATGCATGTAAGATTTGTTTTAAACCATTTGATTCTTGTACATGTGCAACACACAGTGGCAATTTGGACAAAAAAGCTAATGATGGAAATGTTGCAATACCGAACAAAGATAAAGCTACATCCACAAAATCGTGTGCTGTTTGTAAGATGACTTTTATAGCTGATAATGCCAATATGAAATCTCACCAGAGCATTTTGTGTGACTTGTGTAAGCAAACTTGTGCGATGGCGAGCAAGATGAAACGATCCCTTATTGAAAAATGTCAAAAGAAAAGGAAATAGTTTCGTTGCACAAAATGACATTGCATGCGTGAGTTATTAGAGACTGGAGATTATCCATATGCCAATTTTGACATTAAATCATAATTCTTACATATAATTACAGTTTGTTTGATGTGTTTTTTTATCAATTTGTATGGGATCAATTTAGTGGTAAGTTTCGTTTTTATAAAAAAATGTAAATAAGTTTAAAAAAAATGAAAATGTGTTGTTTTCTCTCTTTAAATCACAGTGCACTATAACCGTATTACTTTTAAGTGTTCATACCAAAGTTGATGTGCTACAATGTATGACTTGTAAAAACAAATAAACGCCCACCTCATAGAAGTGGGCATTGAAAGCCAACCTCCACAGAAAAAAAACGAGCCCCCACGCGGTGATACGTACAGAGAATAGCAGCCCTCTTGTAGAAAAGGCATAATTGAGGGGTGAGTGAGGGTCAGAGGGGACGATTGCCTCTCACCTGCCTGATTTCATAACTTGAGATAGTCTACCCGCTTTACACATAGGCGATCACATGCGAATCTGTGCAACGCATAATTACGATTGTGTCCAGGTTGTCTATTGAGGTGACATTGAATGCAGTAAAAATGCATGTTACACTGAGTTGCTGAGCAAAATGAAGTGTTACTTATAAGTGCGAATGTTTTATGATCGGTTGTTGACATTGTAAGCCTGCCTATGTGGATTGCCTAAGGACAGCATAAAAGAAGATGATCAATCTTACATTCTATCATTCAGTGCAAAAATCACCGCCAATAACCCATTCTGGTTGGTTGAGAGGTGTTCTAAATTTGCCGATTTACACGCTGCTAACCCCCCCCCCCCATTTTACTAGGCCCGGAATTTGGAAGAATCCGGTCGGATTCATCATTTTTAGTTGCTGCCCGGAATATGATGATTCCGTCCTCCTATGTATCCGGAATGTGATACTCTTTGTTTGTAAACATTGGCGAGAAACGTAGTCAAGATATAACGGTTACATGCCCCGGAGCCAACCGGAGGCTAAACCCGTAACATCGCCAAACCGGTTCAACCACTCTCACTCCGGGCCCGTCATAAAATACGCCGGGCCTGTCGTGAAAATCCTCCGGCCGGAGTGTACGAGATAGGCGAAATAACATAGGGTCCGGCGCATTACCCCCCCCCATTTTACTAGGAATATTCCGGTCGGAATCTCAAAAAATCGCTCGAAAAATGGCAAAGTCAGATTCCGTGTACCATTCCGGCCTGCGATTTTCGGGCTCGGGGCATTGAACCGGAGGCTGCAAAATCCACTTCTTATGCGAAGTCATTTTTCATATGCCGGCCGGAATGCGAAATATCGATCAACGTTAATCCCCTCCGGATGATGGTTCCGCCCGGAATAAAGACTCCGGTTCAGCTCCGGTCCGGCTCCGGCCCATCGTAAAAACCTCCGGATTGTTTTCCGGGTGATACCCGCGAACCTGGAATTTTTGCGGTACAGCCGGTGTATATTCTCTCCGGATAGGCTCCGGCGGTAGTGACTGTTCGTCGTTTACGCTCCGAATCTTAACGATTTTGCAGCCTCCGGTTCAATGCCCGGAGCCCGAAAATCGCAGGCCGGAATGGTACATGGAATCTGACTTTGCCATTTTTCGAGCGATTTTTTGAGATTCCGACCGAATATTCCTAGTAAAATGGGGGGGTTAGGGTTCCGGTCTTGTATGCTAGGATTTTGATAAATGGGCAGATCCAGGGGGTGGATCCCTTTTCCCACCAGAATGCTTCATTTTCCCAGGGTATTTTGCATGTCTGCCATCCATTGCACGTACAAAACCCATGAAATTGCTTAAGTACGCCCCCCTTTTCCAAAAACCTGGATCTGCCATTGCTGTCACAAAATCAATAACAGATCTAATTTTCAGCAAAGGATGACCATAGTTCCATATGGTACATGTACAGCTTCCTTATTAGGACCACCTTTGGGACCAGTGTTCAGAGGTTCATTTTGGTAGCTATAGGAAGGTTTTGGACAGTGAAAGTGGTCTTATTACAGAGGTGGTCTCATTGGAGAGGTGGTCTCAATACAGAATTTCATTTTGGTAGCTTTCAAGTCTAAATGAGAGAGAAAAAAATTATTAAAAATGCTCGTGACCTATCTGCCGAGTCACGTAGCCTGTTAAGTAAGGCAGTTGAGATCACCCACAATGTTTTGATAGGTTTCTTATCTTGATTGTTTTTCAAATCACATGGGTTCGTAGTGTTCAGATTGATATTTTATCCGCCAATACCCCGGGTAATACACACACCTGTTGAAGCTAAGGTAGCTCTAGCAGACAAAGATCAGACGTGAATCCTCCACAGATTCTCTACTTTTTGGACACCAATACGGTCACCTCATCTATCACATCAAGCACATCCTGATACACGTAAAAGTCCTTCAGAATCACACCATTTGCAGTTCTATAAATAGAATCAATGGTTGTATATTCTCATTTCTGCCATTCCTAACTGCCATGATGATTTTAGATTTCAATAAGTACTATAAATGTTGAACTATGTAAAACCAAATTTTATATGTGTACCAAGTAACTTAAAAGTTCTTAGACCTTGAGATCTTAAGACATGAAACGGAATACACAAATAAGACCGCACTTTACATAAAACTTCTTTTCATTGAACGCAATATTGCAGACTATACATGTAATTCAATCTTATCAAGTATCACATAAGTTTTGCAGACTACAACACAACCTTTGTAGTATTGTCTACTGCTGCACGTGTTGTAACCAATAATAAACAGTATCATGTAGAACCCACGTTTGCTTCTGGACAAAGGGACATTTTAACCACAATTACATGGACAAAATGTTGGTATGAATGAAATCAAACAACCAGAAATGCAACGGCCGTCAAATATTCCCAGCAGTACGAGCACATCGAGCAGTGCGTGGAACCTGCCCATGATGGCAGCAGCTAGTAGATATAATGCCACTGCGCCCAGTGTTGATCTCTCGGAGTTTCCAACATTAGGCAACAGAGTATCAGGTTCAAATCCAACCTCAGGTAATCATGATTGGCAACAAGTGGCTTGGAAAGATGCATCAAAAAGTCAAAGGCCACAGGAACCAGCACCAAAATTCCGTATTCAACAAGAGGATTTTCCAGCATTGCCTGGTGCTCAAAGTTATCCCCCAATTAGTTGGACAGCAGTGGAAAATGGAAGAAAAAGTCCGCCAGGAGCAAGTGGTGGTAACATTATAGTTTCATATGAGCAAGCACTGTGGGAGAGTCAATCATCAGGACTAAATCAAAGACGTGCAATGGAACTACTTCCAGATGGTACCATCGCAAATATCCCTCAAGGTATGGTCACAGATCAGTTTGGTATGGCTGGGTTGTTGACATTCATGCGTACAGCAGAAAGAGACCCGGCCTTGTCGCCTTGAATGCAGGATTTGATCTAACCACCCTAGGTCTTAATGTAGCATCAGATGAAGACCTCCTCGATACATTCCAGTCACCGTGGGCTGATCGCCCGGCTCGACCACAGGACATTGATTGCCACATACCCTCGGATTATCGCGTCAATAGGTTCACTAAACCCAAATTGGCGGGTATCAAGTTAAATCGCTACACGGAAGATTTGCTATTCTACTTGTTTTACACGAATTGTAATGAAGTTCTACAGATAGAAGCGGCAGCCGAGTTGTTTAATAGAGACTGGCGTTATCATAAAGAGGAGAAAGTTTGGCTAACGGGACCAAAAGAAAGCACACTTGATGTTCAAATGACAAAGTACGGAAGGGGTACCTATTATTACTTTGATCCGCAGGTATGGAAAAAGAGTGAGAAACAGATGCATATAGAATATGCTAAATTGGAAGGAAAACCCGAATTACCAAATATGTCCGCACCTAGTCAACAACAGCAACAGCAGCGGAACTGGGGTCCCTATACATAATGCTCACCGTACACCAGCCATGTCACACGCGTAGCACCGTAACAACCCTAGTATTGTTCTTTTATATACCACAGTTCTTGAATGTAGGTTAAATAGGTTGTTTTCAAAACACCAATGCAGATGTATCTCTTTTTTTATAGATTTTAACATTGATGAAAGATTATAATGAATTTTACTTGTTGGGTTTTAATCTTTAAGCTTCACGTACAGCAATGTCTACTGTGATGAATGTTTGTGTTGGCGACAGCATTTTGTCAATTTCAAGTTGACATGTGATACATTTCATTTACATAACTGATCAAAGTATGGGTGAAAGTGTAGGTATTTTTTCATTGTCAATATTCTTCTGAAACAATTGGTGTAATATTTAACATTGTCAAAAAATTCCAGTTGAACTCCATAAGGTACATAGGCCTACCCGGTCATTTTGTAATGTTTTAATATGTTTTATGTTAATTTTTTTATAATGCATCGATTTTAATGTTAATACAATCTGTCATTCTTCAAGTTGAATGGAAACATTTTACATTTAGAACACTGTATTCTCAGAGTAAAGGGCATAATTTGAATCTGGAGTTGAACTGTATGCTTTGTATTATTGTCATACAAGTTCTCAGAATGGTGTTTATACTTGTGGGCTAAGTGTAACGACTGTCCACAGACCTGTTTGTAAAGACAAGAAAGTAAATAGTTATCTTTATCAAATTATTATAATGGTTTTACTTGGTTAATTTATTGTTGTGCCTGTAAATAAAATGACATAACTCATTGCATTTTGCTCTCATTTTGTCCTCATTTTGTCAACCTGAGTATTGATATAGATACATTAAGTAATTGACTAAAACACTGGTTATTCTAATCAGTGAGTCCTCCACCATTCTGGGGTTGGCTGATAATTAACTAAATAATATTAAAGACCACTATATAACAACTGAGCTACATGAATAAACAAATAAATAAGTAGATATAAATACATAGATAACTACTATTAAATAAATTCAACTTGGTTTACAAAAAAATGCGTTTGGCAGTCAAAAATGCGCGCAAATGGCTCAAACGGATTTGAGCTGCTGATTTCCGATTCGCCTTGGTTACGTATGACACGAACAAAACGTGAGCCGTCGCACGTTAATAGTGCTGTCGATTTCATCACTTTAATGACTGTTCTATAGGACGAAACCCACAGTGCCGCACGACACCCTAACAAACTCACCGTTTAGCATACAAATGTAACTAGAGCCCTTTGATCTCTCCATTATTAGTGCCCCCGTTGCAGTTGGGTTCAAAACTAACGAAGAGACTTTTACACAACTAGATCAAAAGTGCTCAGAGAGCACAGCGTCGCTAGTGCAACATTGACCCATGGGCAATAAAGATGGTTGCTTTGCAATCAAAGCAGAAAAAAGCCTTACTTGATGCGTGACTCATCCTACATCTATGTTATTGGCATTGGACTGCAGGCACTTTCTAAACATGGCTACAGTAAATATCTATTGCCCATGAGTCGACATTATAATATGGTAATGCTGTGCTCTCTGAGCACTTTTATTCCAATATAACCACTATGCCAATTCGATGGTCATGTTTCGCACAAAATTGAAACTATAGTGGAAAAATGGAAAGAAAATGATTAACATGGTCCTATGAAAGGTAAACTCTAATTGGCAAAGTGCCAAAATTGAATACAGTTAATGTTCAGTAGGCATGTAAACATTGTACAAAGTTTGAATGCTTTCTCACAATTATCAACAAAACTATTGCAGGAAATGTTGAAAATGAACCCAAAATGGCACTACGGAAAGCACACCTTAATTGGCAAAGTGCCCAAAATCGAATCACTTCGGTGTCGTGTCATACCAAATAGTTGTGTAAAAATTGAACGAAATCGGGTGAAGTGTAAAAGCACTAGATTGTCCGGAGACAAACATACATATATAGCTACATACAAACGAATGAAACACAAGGCTTTCGCTTCAGCTGCTGAAGCGACGCAAATATACAGTTTATTACTTTAAGCCTATGGATATTATTTACAGAAAAAGTTTCAGCTTTAACCCATATATAGGGCTTCATCAGACTGTCAATTTCAAACATACCAGTCTGAATAACACTACAGGATTAACAAGCTGCTGTTTAGTTTGCAACGCCCCCCCACCTCCTAAAAAATGGTTTAAAGTAATAAGCTGCCTTGTATTTATATACCAGGATAAATGAGTCTACACTATGCTTTCTTTTCAGTTACACAGGCTAATGGGGCAACATTTCCTCGAGTAACTTGAAAAGAGATGCTGCCACCAAATCAACTGCCTGTAAGTATCACACATTGTAATCTCTGTTATTTACAAGCTAAGTTCATTCTCATACTTCTCTCTCTCACCTTTTTAGCAAGCAAATTTCTACCAACGATAGACATTGCCGAAGACAGGTTTTACAACCCTAAGCTTCCATTTGACTATATTAAGTGGACTATAGCGGACTGGAAACTCACGACCCCAAGGTTGTGAGACCAGAAATTAAAGAATGATACCAATCATCTCAAACAGCTCGCTGCTGGTATCATTCATGATACAGTCAAATGGAAGCTTAGTGTTGTAAAGCCTATCTTTAGCTATGTCTATCATTGGAAGAAATATGTTTGCTAAAAGGAAAATGTATCCGCAAGCACTGCGAAACACAAATATAAGTTCATTGATTATATAAGTTATCTTTACCTTCCCACATTGGGTGTTTTACATGTATCAGTTTAAACTCAGTGAAGGCGAGAAAGTAAAAAGTGTGTGTTTCAACTGCCGCGATGCAGGCTCAGTTAAGCGAGGGGTTACATTCCACCTTTGCGGCGGTTGTCACCGCAAAGGCGTGTTGAGTCTCCGCGGCGCTCAACGGTGTTTTCCACATGCATTGACAAAGTACAATTGACTGGCACACATACGCTCCATAGCGGTGTTATGAGTGCGTCGCACAGGGAGTGGTTTTTTTATTGAGGTGGCCATGCTGTGTCAACTTGCATAGAACGTATGTACTCGTATAATTTTAATTCTACGACCGTGTTATTACAAAAAAAGATGATGATGATGAGGAAATAAGCAATGAGAACAAAATAACATAGTTTAACAGGTGATGAGTTTTTGACTCAAGACCAAAACAACTTATGCTCCTTGTAAAATCTTGCATTCATAACGTAAATAATGTAAATAACGTCAGAAACGTTAAAAATCGAATACTAATTTTTATGTGGTGAAGTTTACAAGGAAAATTCCTGTAATAAAAATAACATGTAAATAACAATGGTATCAGAATGAAAAGCCCAGTGAGGGCAAACCAGTGTTTTATACCTCGAAAATACTGGAATGCCACCATCTATATATTGGAAAAAAATCAATATTCATATTTTGGCAGCTAACAGCACCAGGCTAGACTAATATTGCTGCCTTATGATATTGATTTTTTCCATGCTGGCTAAAGCGTATTGAATACTAGTATAATGGACCTAATATTTGACCCAAATATGGACCGTTTGAGCCCATGTGAAATAGGGGTCTTGTGGTCACCATTTCCAAACTGGCATGCCAAATTTGAGCATCCTAGCTCAAACGATGCGACCTGTAGAGGGGGTAACAAACCGGGCGGACGGATGGAAGGACGGACGCAATTAATTGGGTACAAGCCAGTGTATAAAAACACTGGAATAGTCAAAGATTCGTATTGTATGTCCACATATAGGTTGAAAAACATAGATTCTAGATAACTATTTTTTTGTCATCAAAAAATTTTTTATTAGTAAAATTTCTACAATAATCAATTAATCATATTCATTCAACCTTAGTACAAAAGCACAAATGCATAATAAAGTATCAGCTACAGAATCTCTGCTATATCTACAATCTAAATTGTTTTGATTCACATTATTTGACACCAATAATCTTACCTGATAACCAATAATCTGATCATAGAATAAAAAAGCAATTACATTGCATTTTAAATGTCAAAGCTATGTTCATTTTTAATAAAAATGTTATTTCAACAGTAATTATTACCATTCATTTAAACAATCAACATAAAAAAGTAGCACATTATGGATGAAAATGCAGAGAAAATAATATTCTAATTATCTCATTTCCAATGAATGTTTTCTAAATGACAGACATACTGTAAAACCCATTAAGTGTTCGAGGTTCACCACCTGTGTAGTTTTGCTGCCTTCATTATTTTATAAATTCACAGTTGAAGTTCACAGTTTAACTGAAAAACCGCGAATAACAAAAACTTGAAAAGACACAAACTTAAACGGTTTTACAGTATACAATAGTACATATTAAAGAAATATGGCTACATAGTAAAGTTACAGGTTAATTCATTTACATATATCTGCTAGAGTCTCAATAATTTGTTCTGAATCATTTGACACACTCAATGTTGAATTTTTGAGCAGGTAAAAAACTATCCACATGACATTGTACAAGCAGAATCCCTAAAATCA
>JAGTTF010006046.1:32600-55175 GCA_019095985.1 Streblospio benedicti
ATACCGAACAAAGATAAAGCTACATCCACAAAATCGTGTGCTGCTTGTAAGATGACTTTTATAGCTGATAATGCCAATATGAAATCTCACCAGAGCATTTTGTGTGACTTGTGTAAGCAAACTCGTGCGATGGCGAGCAAGATGAAACGATCCCTTATTGAAAAATGTCAAAAGAAAAGGAAATAGTTTCGTTGGACAAAATGACATTGAATGCGTGAGTTATTAGAGACTGGAGATTATCCATATGCCAATTTTGACATTAAATCATAATTCTTACATATAATTACAGTTTGTTTGATGTGTTTTTTTATCAATTTGTATCGGATCAATTTAGTGGTAAGTTTCGTTTTTATAAAAAAATGTAAATAAGTTTAAAAAAAATGAAAATGTGTTGTTTTCTCTCTTTAAATCACAGTGCACTATAACCGTATTACTTTTAAGTGTGCATACCAAAGTTGATGTGCTACAATGTATGACTTGTAAAAACAAATAAACGCCCACCTCATAGAAGTGGGCATTGAAAGCCAACCCCCACAGAAAAAAACGAGCCCCCACGCGGTGATACGTACAGAGAATAGCAGCCCTCTTGTAGAAAAGGCATAATTGAGGGGCGAGTGAGGGTCAGAGGGGACGATTGCCTCTCACCTGCCTGATTTCATAACTTGAGATAGTCTACCCGCTTTACACATAGGCGATCACATGCGAATCTGTGCAACGCATAATTACGATTGTGTCCAGGTTGTCTACAAGGGTGAATTGAGGTGACATTGAACGTAGTAAAAGTGCATGTTACACTGAGTTGCTGAGCAAAATGAAGTGTTACTTATAAGTGCGAATGTTTTATGGTCCGTTGTTGACATTGTAAGCCTGCCTATGTGGATTGCCTAAGGACAGCATAAAAGAAGATGATCAATCTTACATTCTATCATTCAGTGCTAAAATCACCGCCAATAACCCATTCTGGTTGGTTGAGAGGTGTTCTAAATTTGCCGATTTACACGCTGCTAACCCCCCCCCCCCCCCCCCATTTTACTAGGCCCGGAATTTGGAAGAATCCGGTCGGATTCATCATTTTTAGTTGGTGCCCGGAATATGATGATTCCGTCCTCCTATGTATCCGGAATGTGATACTCTTTGTTTGTAAACATTGGCGAGAAACGTAGTCAAGATATAACGGTTACATGCCCCGGAGCCAACCGGAGGCTAAACCCGTAACCGACAAACCGGTTCAACCATCGACAAAAATACGCCGGGCCTGTCATGAAAATCCACCGGAATCTCGAAATAACATAGGGTCCGGGCGATTACCCCCCATTTTACTAGGAATATTCGGTCAGAATCTCAAAAAATCGCTCGAAAAATGGCAAAGTCAGATTCCGTGTACCATTCCGGCAGGCGATTTTCTGGCTCTGGGCATTCAACCGGAGGCTGTAAAATCCACTTCTTATGTGAAGTCATTTTTCATATGCCGGCCGGAATGCGAAATATCGATCAACGTTAATCCCCTCCGGATGATGGTTACTAGAATAAAGACTTTCAGCCTCCCGTCCCCCCGTCAAAAAAATGCTAAAAATGTCAGATTCCGTGTACCATTCCGGCATAAGTTGTTAAATTGTAGCCCCTTAATTTTGATCAGAAGCGAATGATAAACTGGTTCCCATTCCATGGATGTATTATCATCATTGGAATACGATACTAAATTCTGCTTCTTTAGAGGCCGTTATGAGCAAAAAATAAAAATAAAATATATTTCATGATATCAATGAATGTTTGTTATATATTCAAGCCTCAGTATATGATCAATGAAAACATTATGCCAAAGTTAAGTATTTTCTGTAAAACTTTACCTTTTCTTGTATAATATTTACAAGATTAGTTTGATAATAAGACGTCTTTGTTAATGTGTTTTGAAATATATGAGCTCTAGATCTATATGTAAAATACAATACAGTATGATGTGACAATCTGGATATAGTGCAGTGAAAGTTTATAGGAGAGAATAAAGTGATGGAATACAGTAAATGAACATTTATAGTTTTCTGAAATTTAAACTAATAAGAACTGACGGCTTGACTAGTAGTGAATGAGCTCAATTAGAAGAGGTTTGTGTCAATAAGTTTGAGAAATAAAAGGAAAAACTAAAATAATAGGAAATTGTTAATGGAAATTATTAAAAGTCTGAGAGCTAAAATTTGAAATAACAGGACTTGGTAAACAGTGAGAATTATGGATACATTGGGTCGGAGTGAGCTGGGGAAAGGCAGTACTGACAAATCTGACATGGACAAACAATTGGAGACTCAAAATAAAAACAAACATCAGTGCAAAACCTGCGAGAAATCGTTCCTTAAGAAGGGAGATCTGAAGAAGCATATGAGAGTCCACACTGGTGAGAAACCCTATGTGTGTGATGTCTGTGGGAAGTGTTTTAGTGACAGTGGCAACCTAACCGTACACTTGAGATACCACAGTGGCGAGAAACCTTATGAGTGTGGTGTCTGTGGCAAATGTTTTAATCAAAGTGGCCACTTAACCAGACATATAAGAGCTCACACACGTGAGAAACCCTTTCAATGCACAACATGTGAAAAACGATTCCGTCGTAGAGAATATCTGACCAGACACATGAGAAACCTGCACAGTGGTGAGAAACCTGTGTGAAGTGTGCTGAATGTGGGAAGTGTTTTAGTGTCAGTCACCACCTGACCGAGCACATCCTGAAATCCCACCACATGAATGTGTCTTTAACTGATCATATCCAGAACTAAATATTTCTGATGGATATACTGACCATTTTGTTTTGCAATACGTAAGTTTGATATTGGTTGGTTACGGTAGACTGTATTACCAGGTAGCAATGCACATATATTTCTGATAATCAAAATGATCCTGTTGCAATCAAGGGCTATAATTTACTCTTTCATCAAGATGGGTACTGTATCAGCTATCATTAGGATGATATGTGGTTGAGAACTAAGAAAGATTGAACACAAATATGTAAGAAATTGTATCAATATTAAACATAAACAAAAAATGTTTGTGTATCTGTACCTGTTTGGAAAAAAATCACTTTCAGAATATTCACAATGTGGGACGATAATGCTCCCTAGTGCACAACTAAGATTCACATAAAACAGTTGAAGCACTGCGAAGGAAACTGAGAGACAAATGGCATTGTTTTGTTAAATTTTAATGATTGTAATTAAACGTTTAAAATTTACATGTGTTTGTCTATATGACATATATTTACTAAAATTCCATTAATATAATTGTGCATAACTCAGAGAAGTTTTCACATACTGTAAAAATGAAATATTTCGTGGCTATTAAATTTTGCGATTTATATCTAAAGATTATTTTGTGACTATTTAATTTTGCGATTTTGGTCTATCCTGGACTTACTGTACATACCGGGTAGGCTATTAATGTTTGCTGACTATTTAAGTTTGTGTTTTTGCACCAATCCACAAAATTCGCAAAATGATTTGTGCGCAATTATAACTAGTTTTACAGTATATGAATTGTGGGTTTTTTTTAGACACACAAACTCATATGGCTATTACAATGCATTGCGGGTATTTTCTAGCCTCGTCCTGTGTGAGAGCACGCCACCACAGGGTCTGGTTGATTGAGGATAACAGGTTTATAGCCACCTGGCGGTGAATATGGTACTAACAGATACAAAAACATATATAGTACATACGTAGACCCTTCATTATCAAGAAACGAGACACAAAATTATTGACATTTGTGCTTTCTCCACATGGATGAAACTTGTGCAACACAGCGACTCTAAAATGAGCTAATTTGAAAAGTCTAAACCTAACCGACTTCCGGCGATGTTTAACGTTTCCCTAAACGTCAATTTGACCCATGTTGTGACCCTCTGATCCCTGTGCCGTTTCCAGCCAATGTAGGAGGGAGCCCGAAGGGACCATAACTATTGTGGAACTTACTTTTCTGTGTTATACAGTAGAGCCTTCACCTCTTTATTGAGACCACCTCTATGATAATATCAGTTATTGTGTCTTCTAACCTCCATAGAACCCACACGAATCTCCGTACGAAGACCACCTCTATTTAGAATAGGAAGTGGAGCAGCAATGTAATGGCTAGATTGATTTTGTCACAATATGCCATTTTGTGCACTGTTGCATAAAGCGATTTTCCGGTCGTTATCGTAGAAATCCACACACGATAATGGTACCTTGCCTCGTCTGCCGTGTTAACAAATTTCAGCGATCATGTTTCCACGATGAACCATGCACGATTTAAAATGAAATTTCCCTGTCTCTAAATCGTGACGATGGATCTTTAGCATTACTGTCGTGACTTAAAACATAAGGGTTCACAGTTCACATATTAGTATAAGTCAAAGCACCGTCAGAAAACGTGCACCTTGTTGTTAGTTATACGTGATTAAGATTTGAAATGTATGTACACGAATATCATTGTAAAACAACAAACGATTATGCATTTGCCAATTATCTAAAGATATTTAAACTTATCAAACAAATTTGACATGGAGTTCTTGCATTGTCGTTGTTAGGCAACAGTGGATCTAGACTTTCTGCAAGCATTCTCTCTCCCATTCTCTATCCACGAAATGGTTCTGATGAACGGTATAATACATCGCACAAAAGAACCTGCCAAATCACAAGACGAGCCCTAGCCTCGGCCCTAGGTACAGAGGTTACGGTGGTGTCGTTCGATCAACGGAGGCGATGAGTACTGATTTGGCGATTTGCTTTATGCAACGGAATAGAACAAACTTTATAGTACATCGTATCGTCCAAGATGATCGTAAAAATAGCATCGTTATCGTCTGGTCTTTATGCAACAGGCCCCAGCTTTCTATCTCCCTCAGTTTATCACGTTTCACACCCTGGCATTCATCACCGTGATGTATGCTGTATGAATCCCTCGCTGGTCTGTCCGTCTGTCTGTCATGTCTTCCCCAGCCTGGACGTGCCACAGTCAACATGTTATATACTGCAGATGTACACAAAGTTTTGCATGTTGGTGCATTTATTGAGAGAATAGAACATTGTAATAGATTCAAAATGGCTGCCATAGAACCTATCGACCTATGCGGCAATACTAGCGTCTATTTCTGGTTGAGGGATCCTTTATAGATTAATTAAAACTAGCACTGTTATCAACAATCACAAAAGAATGGAGGTAGGATATCTTTGGCCGGTCTAAGAATATTCCGCTCTACGGCATCTCAATCTGAGAATTTGTACATGCGAAACGTGGTATTATGGAGTGCATTATGATTTGATTTTTAACAGGTAATATTATCTGCATATTGCCGTAGCATAGTATTATATAGTTTTATTAAAATAAATAATTATTATCTTATATAATGCAGTGTATTACATTAATAAAATAGTAACATTATAATAATCCTAAAGTTTTATTTAGTGTATATAGCACGCGATTGTTTACAACTTTTACGATATATTGAATAAGTCTCGCTTAGTGATCATAAAAATAAGAAACTATATACGATTAACATTATTTGAAGACCTCTTCTAGAGGTTAATTTTATTAATATCATAATTAAATACACAAATACACACTGGGACGGTAAAAATCTAAGTGAACCCGGCTGCAATGCTGTTAAACCGATTAGTTCTTAAAACAGTACAACTCCACTAGCAAGATCCCGTGAAAATCACGGGCAATATCACATGCATATATTCTGTTGGTGTAACGAGCAAATTCCCACCTCTTCCCTTGTTCAAACTTGCTTACCTTCTGCTTTGCTACAGTACAACAGCCACATGTAGGAAAATGTTTCATGAAAGTCAATGTGTACCGGTGAGGACGACAACTCAGTTACAGGAATATATGCACATGCCCTATTTCTTAAGTTAACACCGCCCATACCCACCTAACCCCCAATATTTAAGAAAATGAAATATTGTATAGCACTGGTCTGCATCATCTGCACTGTCCTGGCACCCCAGCCATCTTCCTGAGAGCACCCACCTCCAGCACCCATTCACTGTTCTACCTCCCCCCCCCCCCCCCTTGCACCCATCACTATCCTTACAACGCCCGCTACCCATTCTAGCTCCACCTGCACCCTGTCCTGATAGCACTTGCCCACAGCCATCATCACAATAAATATTGCATAATATAGATGTACACCAACTAAACTGCCCTTGCAACCCATTTATCGTCGTGGCAGCACCCACTACTGTTTTAACCCCCCCCCACACACACACACACACCATTACGTAGTACACAATCAAAGGCGGTGGTTTCAGCGTTAATTGCATTATTGTGCTGGGGCTCAGAAGGAACAATTACTAAATTGGAGAGTGACCTTCGCCCGTCCAGCTGGTGTCCACAAGAGAGCACGTGATCAGCATCACGTGACCTGTCAGTCACCTATCATATGTCATATGAATAAGTGTAGATGTGCTTAGCTAGAATCACAATTCACGGTTAGTGTTCTCAAGACACTTCACATCTACACCAGGTCATTGGCACACTGGGGAGCGCTATCATGTCCATCGCTCCCACTAACGTCCGCTCTCCTGACCTGTACCAATTATCAAGTAGGTGCTACAGAGTAGTGGGCGATCAGTTTGAGATGAGTTTGCTCAACACACCACCAGACATTGTCTCGAACTCACGACCCTATATGAGCCCAGCTCCCTACCCGCTCAGCCACTGAAGCATCCTCACACCCGCCAAGACATAACTGATGACTTCGCACTGGCCAATACTTCGCCATGTAATAGGCAATTTCAGCCGCACTGATCCGTCAAATGCCATCTAGCTGTTGTTGCCGCTCATGGCTAACCCCATTTGTCTGGCGGCATTTCATACCGTTACTTTCGGCATTGTGTTGTCTTCACCATGTTATGACGGCCATTTTAGGACATGAAAAGAGACAAAAACGTCAAAACGAGGCCGACATATTCATTCTCAGTTACAGGTTAAAAAATGTCCTTTTTTTTCTTCACTGCTCTATTTTACCTTATCATTTATCAGTGACAAACTGAGTTATCAAACTATATTCAGGCCCCCACCATACCATCCTGATCCCTCTGAAAATAATAAAATACAACAACAAAAAACAAGCAAACACACACACAAACTATAACTACATCAAAAGTGCTCATAGAGCACATCGTCGCTAGAAGAACGTTGGCTTATTGGCAATGTTTACTAAGATATTACGGAAATCTTCATTAAAAGAACACATTTAGGGGCCTACTATGTATGTAATCAGTCATAAATTGTCTGCGTGCCACTGTCTAATAATAATAGTGGCTCCGTCATCGAACATATATGCAGCAGCTCACGGCAAACAGCAGACTTTTACTGCTGCCATAATATTGATTTTCATTGTGCGTTCAATATTAGCAAGAATGATCATGATGGCTCTGTGGAACTCACACTTTACTTGGCAAAGTGCCCAGAACCGAATCACTTTGGTGTCATCCCATACGTCATAGTTGTGTAAAGTTTGTATAAAATCGGTTCATCAGTACACGCTCTAGCTTGTTCGGAGACAAACATACAATTATATAGTAAGTTACAAACGAATGACACACAAGGCTTTGCTTCAGCAGCTGAAGTGATGCAAAATAGAAACAAACAAGAATCTGCAACACACCCACACTAACATTTGCAGTAGACCCTGGCACATCGTCTGGTTACAGTCACGAGCTGTCTGATTAAAACGTGACGGAATACACACGATGCCGACATTCTACAGTCACTGCAGCACTGTAACAGTCAGGTGCTGGGTGCTGGGGGACATGTGTAACATTTTAGACTGGGGTTGAAAATACAGTAGAACCTCCAGAGACACCCGCTACAATAAGACAATTTCTTAAGTTTGCATGCTCACCCTCGTAAAAAAGACCAAAGCACACCTCCATAAAGAGGCCATCTCTCTATCGAGACCACTCGAGACGAGTCCATGAAGCAGTGGGATTGTTCACTTTACGCTAAACTTGCGCATGGGCAATGAACACACCGGTGACATCACCGTTCTACTGCACACATTATATATGACTTCTCATGCGCGTGTTTACGAACGATTGAAGGCGTTTTGTTTCAAAATAGCCATAAATCTCCCAGGCAGTCCTCGTTAGTATAGTGGTGAGTATCCCCGCCTGTCACGCGGGAGACCGGGGTTCGATTCCCCGACGGGGAGGCATCTGCTTTTTCGCAAAGGTTCATTAACCTTTGTGGCTGTATTGTTCTATGTTATGGTTGTAGTGCAAAAGACCAATTTCTCCAATGGTTCTGATTTAATATCTTCCCTGGAATTAAACCGTGAAAATGTTACTCACTATAGCTCACATTATCAGTGATTACAGGCTGCACATTGTTTTCTTAAATTTCTTTTTTCGTTGTCTTTCTTGCCAAATCAATGAAAATTTTCAACAATTACAAAATACTTACAAATTTTGCAGCGTTGTCATCAGTACTTAATCAACCATCCTTTTCATGTATTCAAATTAACAACATGTAAAGAGTTAATTCTTAAACACCATCCCTACTCTAAAATGCGCCATAGAGTGTGCCCACTGCACTTTTTAACACTGGCGGCAGCATTCCTGCCTTTTAACCATCTCTTGTATTTTGGATATCAGCTTTTATTTGTTGCAGCTCAACACTTACCGTAAAATGACTGCATTTCCGAGCGCTCTAATACCCCTGTGCAGTGATGGACCTACTTTACAACATAATTTGCTGGGTCAGTAATATTAGAGTCAACCTACTACAACACTGTGGCTTGTTTCTCTTTGGGCTTAATCTTTTTGCAGTGGTTATTCAGCCATTTATATTATTCTCAGGAGGGACAAGTAAACTGCTTGCTAAAACCCTACTTATTACTATTTATATTCCGACCACAGTTACTCAAATTTACTCCAATTGGATGTCCAGCGAAAACCTATCCTACATTACCAACTTGATGAAAATATCAGGTCTCGCCGAGATTTGAACTCGGATCGCAGGATTCAGAGTCCTGAGTGCTAACCATTACACCACGAGACCACACGACAAACAGCGCCACTCGTTGTCAATCTGTTCAAACACGTGGACGAGCGGGAAAGCGAGCTTCTGCTACTGGACGCTGCGCGGCGCCACCGGCTGACCATTGTTTACCGAGTCAATTACAGCTTAATTCTGCTGCAGGTTGTGTTCGATATTATCAGACATATACATGTACGTTGTACCTGTAAACTATATGTAATAATACATAAGATATATGGGTTTGCATTCATGGTGGATCACAGTTCACTTTGGGAAAATAGTTATGTTTAGTCTCTATATGACTGTTCTAATGGTAATCAGTCATTACATGAACTAGTCTTTTAATAATATAGTCCACCAACATGAGCAGAACTTGATGTTGTCTATACCATGTTGCTAAATAATATTATTACACAAAAGCTGTTTGGCGAAAGTGTTAAGAACAAACCATTATCCAAGACCATAAAAACTACTTCAAGAACACCCCCGTGTCAATTTGTTCTCCATACCCTTTGATAGTTGTCATCTCTGAGTTTTTCTTCTTCTTTTCTTTTTTTTGTTTAACTGGTGATGCCACTTGAGCATTCCATAAACATAGCAGTTAAGAATGTTTACGGGTGACAACCCATTCAGTTTTCATACCAGGAAAATGTTCCTTGTTTGTATGTACAACGGTGTGTTCTAGTGTGGTTTCTTCATTGGTTAATCATCGTATTTTGTTAGACAAATTGAACAACTATGGTGTTAGAGGCATAGCCAATGACTGGTTTGAAAGTTAGCTGTCTGATCGAAAGCAATATACACTTTTTAATAATTATCTGTCATCTCCAAAAACTGTAACATGTGGTGTGCCACAAGGGTCAATTCTTGGACCAATTTTATTTATTCTGTACATTAATGATCTAAACAATGTGTCAGATAAGATGTTTTACTTGCTCTTTGCTGATGACACTAATATTTGTATAAAAGGTACTGACTTGAAAGATCTCAATAATATTGTAAACGAGGAACTAAAAAGCTATATATCTGGTTTTGTGCAAATAGACCCTTTCTTAATGTAAAGAAAACAAATTATATTGTATTTCACTGTAAACAAAAAAAAATATATACTCCCAACTCTATGGATATTTGTATTAATGGAACTCTTATCAATGAGGTAGTTAAAACTAAATTTCTTGGTATCATTGTTGACAATACATTATCTTGGAAATACCAAATATATCATGTCTGCAATAAAATTAGTAAAATTTTTATTTAATAGCAAAAGCTAGGAAGGTATTGGACACTAACTCTTTAATTCAATTGTATTATTCATTTGTATATTCTTATATTCAGTATGGTATTGTAGTCTGGGGAACAACTAATGCTAATATCTTAAACAAAGTGATTGTACTGCAGAAGAAATTAATAAGAATGATTTGTGGAATAAGAAGGAGAGAACATACATCTCCATTATTCAAGAAGCATAAAATTCTAAAATTAGAAGATATTTATAAATCCAAGATCTGTTCTACCGTATTTAAAATAACAATAGGTGATTTGACACATCTATATTGGACAAACCTATATAAAGGTACCGATGTTCATTCTTATAATACACGAAACAAAAGTGATTTCAGAGTTACGTGTAAAATTAAAACCAATTATTCTAAAAGTACTTTTCAACATGCTAGTGGTAATTTATGGAAAACATTACCTACTGATGTTAAAGTAGCTGAAACTTATTTCACTTATAAAAAACTATTTAAGGATTACTGTACAGGAAAATATAATTTATAATTAATCAAAATGTCACTTTCTTCAGTTTGTATTTTACACAAGTCATAGGCATACTGTGACTTGTTGTTTCTATCACTGTTTTAATCATTTTGTGAAGCAAATGCTATTATAATTTTATAGTCATTAAAGTATTATACACATGGGGAGGAACTTGATAAGTAATCCACTTCTTTCCTCCCCAGCCATTTATATTACTACTTATATATGTGATTTTAAATGTTTTTGTTTTTATGATTATTGTAAATTACCTGAATTTTATATTGTTAATATATTTTGTACATATGACAAATGAATAAATGAAATAAAATAAAATAAATAATTTGAACAAAATATCATGTCTCGCCTATATTTAAACTCGGGTCACATGTTCTAAAGTTCCGAGTGCTGACCATTACACCATTACATAATGGAACACAGTACTCACTGTCAATAAAATCATGAAGTGGAAGTGCGCGAAAACAACATAAGAGATGTGCTTGGTTTTGTAAGTAAGCCTGTTGCACACTGACCACCAAGCCACCGTGGCCCAATGGATAAGGCATCGGCCTCCTACGCCGATTCGCTGCAATGTGAAAGCAGTGAAGGGAGTGAGCCGGGGATTGCGGGTTCGAGTCCCGCCGGTGGTTAGAATTTTGTTTTAGTTTCACTCCAATTATAATCATATCATAGTACCGCTGCAGTCTTCACAAGTTTGTCTGTTGTGATGTTTTGTTAAAATGATTAATTTTTCTGTTGTTTTGTTTTATCTTTCTTTTTTTACAATTTCACTTGTCTCACTTACTGATCTTAGCGTCGTGCTCGGTCAAAAATAATATACAATCTATATGCATGTACTAGTAGTTTAGAAACTCGATGTGTATGATGAGCAGGTGATCATTGTTTGATAGTTAAAACACTCGAGGTCCGAGCGAGGATCGAACTCGCGACCTTCTGCGTGTAAAGCAGATGTGATAACCACTACACCATCGGACCGCCATGAAAAGTAACAACGCCAAAACTTGTTAATTCGTTATGTCTCACAACAAACACTGCATCTATAGTGTTCATGATCTCATTTCTATCAAAGAACTTTTGTTTTTATTATTCAAACTACAATAGAACCTGTAATTAAGACCACCTCTCTATTGAGACCACCTCTATAACAAGACCACTTTTCACGGTCATAAACATTCATAGAGCTACCAAAAGAAATCTCTGTACAGAGACCACCTCTCTATTGAGGCCACATAACACTGGTCTCAAAGGTGGTCCTAATAGAGAGGTTCTACTGTACATATACACTAGTATTTGGATGATTACTGCTATCAAAACCAACCCTTACATACAAAATGTGAATATTTTTCAATCAGTAACAGGAACATACAAAAATAACAAATTTTGAAAACAGAGTATAGTGAACAAACTGCATGTGATTTGAAAGGGCACAAGTCAATTTGATCTGGTGACAAAAGGATAAAAATGGTTGCATTTAGGGCAATCTGTTGACAAAAAGATCTAAAGTTTGCTATTGGTAGATCTATACAGTTTGCTAAAGGAAAACAATCACCATAAATATAGTCTTTTGGCTGTTATTTCAGTTACTATTTGGCATATACTTGTACAATTAACATTGGTCAATCAGTGGTAATATGTGTTTCATCCACACATATCATTGTATACACTGATTAATTTTACGGGTTATAAAATCCGAGTTTGACTGTGGTACACAGTGGAAAATAATGCAACAACTGTCAATAAACGGTTCTAGTTAAGAAATATGATCTCGGTAGATCTATAGAGTTTGCTAAAGGAAAAGAACCACCGTACATATAGTCTTTTGGCTGTTATTTCAGTTAGTATATGTCCTATTAATGTATAATTAGTATATCAATCAAAATGCCCTTCGCGTTCCATCAATACATATCATTGAATATCTACTGATTATTTTATGGTTTATTTTATTTACCTGCATCTCAAAGCACATGGCTGACGCATCCTCCATAATACACCAGTTCGCAAATGAAATATTAGCATAAAGTTAGGGTGCGATCGTAGTCATATTTTTTTACCTCTAAATCTCATCTCGATCAACTAGACCCTTGGTGGAGTAGACAAATTAAAATTTAGTCTCTATCAATGTTTGTCCAAAAATTCCCAGAATGCACTATAAACCAGAAAATTTTAATCTTGGTTTGTTTGTCTAAAAAAATTACCCAGAGTTCATTTACGTGCATAAATAATTGAGACATCCATTATCATATATACGCTTCAAACGGAAAATGTACGCATCGTATGAATCAGAGCTTTTAATCAAGGCTGTTTACTGAAACTGTGTTAACGTCCTTGAATGTGTTCATCGTGTTGGAATCCATATATATTTACAAAGTTCATCTTTACACAACACAATTAAAAATCTTACATTGATTGACAGTTTCAACAACTACTGTTGCCATTTTCAAAATCTCTGCGCATGACAGGTCAATCTGCACGATTTCCGATACTGAAAATCAGGTCGTACACGTCGTTCATGACCTGTCTCTGTCCTCGTATCTTGATCTGGACAGGGCATATGTCGGCGGCGGCCGCACGCACGCTGGACGGGGGTACGTGTGCGAGATTTGTTATCTATTGGGCTGTGTATTGTTGTTCGTTTTTGTATAAAATCCGCGGTGAGGAAGAGTGAGATAGAATAACTGTAGTATAAGCACCTATGTATGGGACTTACCTCAGCTAGTCTCAATATGTAGTTGGTCTGAATGGTCTCTTTACAGATGTTTTCGTTGGTCTTGCTTTATAAAGGGTTGGAACTGGGAATGACGGGGGAACATTTGTTTTATTCTGCTAGTTTATATACTGAACGTCTCAAATAACAAATAAACAATGGCTAACACACCGGTCAATAATACCATTTAGAATCTGCGAACATCAAGTCTCTGCCTGTCGCGTTGTTTCTATCACTTATCATACCGATATTGATTGTTAGCTAAATGCTATCATGTGCAATGTCACTTATGCCCTTTTAAACCCTTCTTCACTCCTCGATGTGCTATGCACTATGTTCTATTTTCTATAAAACTAAGACATGAGAACTTCTGTATTGTTGTCTGCCTTTCACAATCACACGCCATTCCTTCTTACTCGGCGTCCTTGCCACAGGTTATATGGCCATTTGATCGTCGCTGCAAATGCGGCGGCTCGGTGGCCAAGTGGTACGGCGTCTGTCTCGTAAACAGAAGATCACGGGTTCGAACCCCGTCCGGGCCTTTTAAAAAGACTATTTTGTGTGTAGTTAAACTAATCAAGCTTATGAAGTATGTTGTTTCGAGTCATTTGATATTAGCGATTTCATGTTTGCAGTGTTTTATTGAGAGAATATATTATATTAAAAAGGATAGCACCCCATGTCTGTAAATAACTTGTGTATTTATGAAATACGCATTAGCCCATAAATAAATATTTAAGCTGAAAGACGTTTCTAAGGTGCGTGCATGTCCGAGTAGGTATGTTCTGTCCAACCATCGGATCACCATCAAATTATGTTTCAGCTGTAAAACCTAAATCACTGGCATGATGAATTTTTGGTTTTTATAACAAAAACTATTACATATATAACTATTACATTATATAGCCTAATCTGTGCACATAAGGTAAAAAGTGTCTGTCAAATAAGCTAAAGGTGTCCACATAAGACAGGCTAATCTGAAAGCAGGACGAAAGCAGGACTCAGCCGTGACCCTCCTGTTTCAGGGTTCGCGTTGCGGAGGCGGCAGCGGCACGCCCCCGTCCGTGGTGTCGTCCATGCATGGCGGCTACTGGGGCGGCTTCAACCCCGCAGCGGCGTACGGCGGCGGCATGGGCCAGGTAACGCGGGCAGTTTAGTGGATGTGTATTTATGTACTTTACATAATATATAAGTGCAACACGCGTTTTTTCTATTTTGTGATAATGGCGGTCTATAAAAAAAGAGTCGAGCTTTCACCAACAGCTATATGGGCTTCTGTGATGTCATCATGCAACATCACAATGAATGTCCTATATAGTCTTTCAGCTGGTGCCTCCCCCTCTTTGGGTTCAACACATTTCCCCCCACTCTCGGTAGGTTGTAGCGACCACCATAGTTGTTTGAGGAGGGCTGATGGATGCGTATGTGGGTGGCCTCTTTCAAAACACTGATTCAACATCCAGGATCTTAACATTATCTGTATGTGAGCGAAGACACGATACATGAGATTCCTTGTGATTTTATGACATCACACCTTAAAGAAGCCCATAGATGAGGGTGACAGCTGGATTAGTTTTCAAATACAGTATATATACAAAGACATTGTCCAGAGAAAAATGCATGTTAAACTTGTCTATTATCATAATCTAGATATCAATGAATATCGATAATGACAGGTGGATAATGGAGTTATTTTTTTTAAATCTTCTGTGCAAAGTGTAATTAGAAATACACAATACGGTAGATGCAAAAAGAGAATCGAACTCATGACTCTCTGGCTCTGCATGTAACCCAGATATGATAAACACCACACAAATGGTCCTTACATAGTATTCACTTTTTACATATGCTAAGTTGTAGTGATTTGGCGGGCTATCTTCAAGTCTCTTCCACATACTGAGCCTGAACACAATGTCCAATTTGTGCACCCATCACCTGTGAAAAAAAGGGGGGGACTACCACTAACCTACTAACCTCCTGGTTTGCTTGTAGGTGAACTGCGCGTCCTCGTGGCCGGGCGCTGCCGTCTCCGGCCACTACGCCACGTGCGACTCGCCGCCCGCCACGCCCGCCTCCTCGTCCTCGGCGCACGCCGCCATGGCGGCCGCGGCGTGCGGCATGGGCGAGGGGAGGAGGCGGAGGCGGCGAGGACGCGTGGCGCGGCTCCAGCATCGCCACGCTCCGGCAGAAGGCGCTCGAGCACCAGGCGGCCACGCTCGCCGTCAACGGCGGAGGCGGCGTGTTCCGGGTAACAGCGTCACGGACTCCTTCCTCCTTACTTCATCAGCAGTCAACTTATAAGTGTGCGTGTCTCTGGTCTTGATGATAAAAAAGACGTGCATGTCATGACTGAGATTGGACCATTCTGGCAGAGTGCAAGAACTTTGTCGGGGTCTACAGTGTGCTCTGCAGCACACAGCTCTAGAAGATGTACATGTAAGAGAGTAAAAAGACTTGACTGAAGTTTTAAACGTTGTTTTGTCACGATATATAAAAGCCGTCTCAAGCCTGCAACCGACCTTGACGCATGAGCCGGTGCTGTGAACTGCATGCAGTGAGTCCTGACTCCGAAAGAACACGTAGACAGTAGCTATTGACAATATGGAGCTTGTGGACATGAACTATGATGCTTGGGTCCACACTGTTACACCGCTTGCAAGGTCGACGTTACACAACAGTCCTGTGTTACTGATAAACACATGTGCAGTTGCAAAGAAAACGTGTTCATGCATAGAATGTTCAGCCACTGTCCTAGACAATACACGTGCTGTACATACTAAAAAGAAGACATACAGACTGAGTCTACTAGCCTATATTGCGTATGTGTTAAGCCCTCTGACCAAATGGGTTATCGACCGCTCTTTGACACTTTTATATGTCCTTACACGAACCTCCAGCTGGGCCCGTCACTTTTGCTTTCAGAAACATTGTACAATAACCGTTGTTTTGCTGCCGTATGTTCTTTACAGCAACTGATTATGCTCTCCTGATTGATTATGCTAGGTAATTATGCTAGGAGTCCATTGGCGACAGTTAGGTACAGTTGGTGACCATTCACGCCAAAGTAATTTGAGATGATGCCTAGAATCCCAAATAAAATGTATATAGATGGCTCAAACCCTCTTCCACATGGATGGAATTTTACAATGTTTAAAATTTCCGTCACACCACGTCAACAAGTGTCACCAATTGGATAGCTTATATGTATATTTGGTGTGGATGGCGCGAATAATGTAAACTTATGAATCTAATGGCCGTGTGGTGGTGCAATTTGACTCAGTATGACACAATCTGAATCAAACATATGGAGAAGGTCTGTGATTGAGTATCTTCTGCAGTTGGTCCATACTCCACCCACCACACGCCAATCACATCAACTTTGGCGTGAATTGGCACCTATATATATAAAGATTCTGGCTTGGCCCAATGGACGCCAAGCATAAGAATGAACTTGAGCAAATCCTTTCTCAGGAGGCTAAATGGGCGATTCATGCATAGTTGAAATAATGCAATAATGTGGTTCTTTACTGTATAGTAATAAATAATGTCCATCACTGGTGTCAGTGTTCTATGATTGAATACAAAATGGGTTGCATTTAAGTATAACATGAGTAGTGAAATATCACTCAATCGATGAAGATTGCAATGTAATGCAAAATGGCTGTATTTAATTGGCCTTTGCAGGAAAGAGCACATAACCTCATAGCGGTGATTAGATTAGAGATGAGAAATAACCAATAAGTCTCAGCTACTGCAGGGACTTGAACCACTACCATGTAGCAGGCGTATTTGACCACTTGGCATCCAGAGAGAGCTAGTGACTTTCTGGTCACCAGCCAAGTCCATTATTTATCATATATCTTGTACAATATGTACACAAAATTACCCGGGTTAATATTATAGCCTAGCCATTGTTGTTGCATGGATATAGAGACTTTTCAAACACAGTCTAACAGGTACCACATGTTTGTGATACTGTTATATAGAGCATGTGGCTTTAGTTATCATATGTATCACAATTATCATTGCTGATGAAGATTTCTAAACTTTAACTCTTTCAAAATTTATATCTTTAGCATATCTATTTTTGTATGGCCAAATACGCATGTGCAAACACTATTTTCTACTAGTCAACTCATCATTATAGAAATATACCATACATTTTGTCAAACAAATGGGCGTAACCGCCACCGTGGCCCAATGGATAAGGCATCGGCCTCCTACGCCGATTCGCTGCAATGTGTATACGCAGTGAAGGAGTGAGCCGGGGATTGCGGGTTCGAGTCCCGCCGGTGGTTAGACGTCATACGTATGATACGTACGTATCTCACTTACGTAATATTTTCGAAAGGTCTCAAAGTGCATTGTGTCATATATCCTGTATATTTTGACCAACAGGGTACAAGTACACATGTTCTTGAAAACTGCAATTTGGTGTAATTATGGTGTAAATAATTGAGACAGACTATGGCGGTTTTAACATGATACATAGATACACTGTACATGCAACTTTCATCACAAGCTTCACCTCAAAATCCACTGACCATCCACATGTGTCCTCGTAAGAGAGGTTCACGTTATAATTATATGGAAAGGGAAAAGCGGAAAGTGCCCACAGAAGGAAGGTGTTCTTCAGGGGCTTCCATCTATTATCGCACAGGGAGAGTCCATGAAAAATGAGACAATTATGGTATGATTTTCAGGCCACCGTCGAATTTGTTGGGAAAATTCCAGCCCCCCCCCCCCGTAAAATTACTACCAATTTTCCAGGCCGCCCCTATGAATGCACCATAACGTCAATGTTGGCGAACTTTGAATTGTATTTAAACATAACATATTTAATAACTTTTCCAAAATTGTTTGAAAGTTTGAAGTGAAAATATTGAAAACACTTAGGAGTAAACAAAAGCAAGCTAAATACTGTAGAAATGTTAACTTAAGCAATACTTTATTTATTTCTTAAAATTCATGATTACAGAATCATTGAATTTGTTTAAAAATAGGAACCGTAAACACATTAAAACAAACCCCAAATTATTTAGCATACATATAATGCCCGACTATTAATGGATTTACATTACCACAAAACAATTTGGAAACCAAATGGTGAAAAACGTTTACTAGTGTATGATTTCAGTCATCACACATTTCAAGTCATACTTTATCTGTGCAAAAAAAAACAAACTCATCAGGAAACTGGGTTTAAATTGCTGAATACATTGACACATTCATCAGTAAATAAGCAAATATGCTTTTGTCACAATATCGACTTACGAGAAACATCTTAAATGCTTGACCCAAACAAATCCTAAAATAATGAACTTGGAACAATTCAATTTTTGTAAATTTGAAATACCCAGACTTCAGAGTAGCAGAAAAATTTCGAAAAACAACGGTGTTTGCATCAAATGAGAACAACGAGCATGACTTCAAGTCTGGTAATACTATAGATCTCAATTTTTTGTTGCCATTAAATACCTATAACAGTTTTTTCTCTAACAATATAATGTTACACCTTAAACTTCAGTTTACAAGTTAAAACGGTCCAAAATCAATAGTCTAACAGATTATATGACAACCCAATTTAGTTGTCTTGACTATGACGTCGTGGTTTTTTCACTTCTCCAGCTGTTGCCTTTAGGAACTCATTTTCCTGCTTCATCTTTGCATGCTCTTCACGCAATTTCTCCAGTTCTTTTTCCATTGATGACCTGTGGCCGTTTGCCACTGGCCCTACAGAACGTGCCTCACGCTCACTAGAACTACGATGACCATTTCCGTTCTCTAAAGTTCTAACGCATTCCTCCAGTTTTTCATACTTGGCCTGCAGTTCAACATATTCATTAATGACCTCATCTTTGCTCATTTTCTGAAGACGCTCAGACTGACATTGTGAATATTCTTCCTCAAACTCTTGCATTTCTTGGACAACAAACGAGTCCTCATCGCTGGGTACTGAATAGTATTCACCATCTGATGATTCACAATGTGAAGTGCTTGCAGTTTCTTCCCTGTGGCCATGATCAGTTCCGCTTATTTGTAGAGGCTGAACTTGATCATTCATCAGGAACTGAGTGGTGTTGTACGGAGCCATTGGCTGTCCACTCTTGAACTGATCATCACGTTTCTTGGTCGCTCTGCGAGTCTCTTTCTCGTCCACTGTTTGTCTCTCCTGCCATGTCAGAGTATAATATGGTCGCCAGCTATTCTTGCGATGGTGCCTTCTACCACGCTATTTTCTCCCATTTTTCTTCTTCAAGTTGTTTGACAACGTCAGGCTGTTCGGTTTTTGTCTTCTGTTACCATTGAAGTCTGCAGCCTGCTCGTTAGAGGTGTCCATCTCATCATATTGCATACTGTCATCATCTTTTTTGTTCTTGAAACTGTCATCTAAGTTTCCATCTGTGACAGAATCGTCATTTGCATCTTGCTCCATGCAGTCGTTTTTCTATTCCGCGACGCTGGCACTTTCAGTCTCTACTCCTCCACTTTTCAGTCTATCCTCTGGAGGGCTTTCATCTGCTATCTTTATTCCTCCATTTTTCTGTCTAACCTCTGGATCTGAATCTGGATATGTAATTCACAAGTAAGCCAGTCTCAGATGAGAGACTGGCCTCCTCTTATGAGGCAACGCGTTATGGAGGCCACGTGGTGTTTGTACAATGGGAGGGCAGAGGCAGGTTGGTACATGGACCTCCAGAGGGGGGATCAGGCTAGCTATAGTTTTCAAACTGAGCCTCAGGCCAGAGGTGGGGGATCACACTACGCTTTTAACGTTTTCAAACTAGGTGAGTCGCCACCGTCTTTTAACACTGTACGGTGGCGACGTGCTGTGTCAGCAACTCAGTGGCAGACACACGACGTATCGGTTTTGGCGACACTGTGTCTGCCATGACCGGGCCGCAAACTTGCGACGCAGGCAAATCCTGTTTTCAAGTCGTATGCTCTAACGACTGAGCTATTGAGGACCACCTTTCCTTCATTTTTCACTTTTAAATTAAAATGAGGATTTTGCATGAATGAAAACCAATTGTTGGTGTTGCCCCCACCTCCCACAAATCTTTCCCATTAGAAGCCCAGATCTACCAGTGGCCAAGTGCAGTGGAAGATTCAGGCGTCAGATCAAATTTTGTAGCATGATTGTTTTACACATTCATGTCTTTTACATGTGCAGCTCATGATTGGATGTACTGTCAGGCTACTTTGTGAAATCATTCCCTGGGCCAATACCCCAAATTAATTACAAGTACATGTGTAAATAGTAATTTTCTTTTTCTTCAGCAAGTTTGTGAGCCCAAGTACCCAAGCATTTCCTGTCCAGTATGTATTTCACAGTGTACCGCTAAGATAGAATACAAGTCTTACGTTATAAGTGAAAATAGTGCATCGGGCCAGCGTGACCTGGGATTAGCAGCCAACAATCCAACTTGACCCGAGTTTGAAGTCACGGCGCAGCTGCAGCGCGACCTAGCGGTGACGACACACGAGGTCAATGACCTGGGTGCATGCGCACTGGTGACGTCATCGTGAGCTACTTCAGCAGCCGACAACAGTTTTGTGATTCATCATTTTCTTTTTCTGATCGGAGAAATATCGCGTGGGCCATGTATGGTATTGCTTTGTGTTTCCTGGAAAAGAATTTGAGCGTGTGTGTTGTTGTTTTCTTTCTGCCATCAATGGTTTGGTTTTCAAGATGTACTCTGTTGATATATTAAAGTTACCATATCACAGCAAGCCATACACAAGAAGAGGTGTGTTTAAAAGGGAAACGTAGGCAAAACTATTGTATTTATGATTGAAGGCAATGTTCTCAAGTGATCTCAAAAGGATTCTATAAAAGGTGTACACTTATACATGTATGAAGTAGAACACGGTGAAAGGTTTTGAACTCAATCCCCGTTTTAGTATGAAAACAAAGTTGTGTGCACTTGCGTTGCGGTCGATATGAGCTGAAGTGGAAAAAATGAAATGAATACACAACGTTGCAACACTCATCTGTGATAGAGTACGCTATTACTGACTTGGACTCTCCCTACTTTTCTCATAATTTGATTATGTCTTATCAAGCGATTAGACTCTTCCATTCCATTGTTGTCAATATAACATTTCCACGGCATGAAGGCAATTAACAGGAAAGAAAAATACTACAGAGTAGGATTTAACTTTAGAAAATGTTACGTGGTATTGTTCGTGGTATTGTTATTCTAAAGAAGACAGCAAGTAAGATATTTCCTTTGTGTGTGAAAAGAAATAAATAGATTGTTTTATTAACAAACAGCAGAAAATGAATTTCGTGGTCTCTATGATCTTGCTCTTGTAAATCAGTTTCCCTTTAAAAATGTACAATGTGATGTAAACCTGGTTATTTATTGCATTCTATATACAAGATTTGTGAAATATGGTATGCAGCATGTGGTCGCATTTTCTTTTGTTCTTTGTTCTATTTTGCTGCTTTGACACAGTCTAAATTAAATTAAAATTAAATTTATGTTGGTCCAAATTTTATTTACTTTACTCTTTTAAAATGTTTCGATACTACCAGTATCCTTTTCAAATGAAAATTAAATTTTTAAAAATATTAGTTCCATTATAAGGATTTAACTTTTTTTGCAAAGTTGAGAGGGGCGGGTCTTATTATAATAACCGCTTACCATTATATGCATTAATGTGACTCACTTCAAACGGAGCACAAATTTATGCAATTGGCTTGGTCAGTAATTCCAAATGCAGGTAACGACCGCACGTTTGACCCACCCCAATGTTGTCCTACATCATGAAACAGACCTGTGCCATCTGGGGTCAGTAGTTAAACCTCGGCTGGTGGCCAAATTATTGACTGTCGAGGAGACCTGACCACTAGTCGTGACCTGGCTTGAGTGATCCACTTATCTGACCGGTGGTAAGGTCATGGTGGGATTCCAACGAGGCCATGCACTGGGCTATGGCAGATCCGGGCGGGTTTTTGGGGAGGGAGGTCAAATGTAAGCGATTTTCATTGGTTTCGTACGCGCAATCGATGGCGGACGTGTAAAACGTATTTTGGTTGGAAAAGGGGGGTGCGCGGCTCCTGTGCCCCCTGGATC
>JAGTTF010006047.1:0-17922 GCA_019095985.1 Streblospio benedicti
ATGCGTATACTACTAACTTCAAACGAGGAACAACAGCAGAAACAACAACAACAACAGCAGCAGCAGCAACAACAACAACAACAACAACAACAGCAGAAACAATAACAACAACAACAATAGCAGCAACAACAACACAAAACAGCAACAGCAACAACAAAAACAACAACAGCAGCACCACCACCAACAACAACGACAACAACAGCAGCAGCAGCAGCAGCAGCAACAACAACAACAACAGAAGTAACAACAACAGCAGCAACAACAACAACAACAACAGCAGCAGCAGCAACAACAACAACAGCAACAACAACAACACAAATAAAGCAACAACAACAACACAAATACAGCAACAACAACGTCTACGATACATCAGCAAAAATCACAACACGCACAGTAGACAAATTCCAAGTACGATATGCGACTAAACCCAGGTCTATGTCAAAAAAAAAAAAAATGTACTTCTCAACAAATACTTTTGTGCAGAGGCACCTCGTGGCATCAACACACCTTCACCCCGAAAAAGCAGCGCTCCACGCTACACTGATCAAAGCTAAACCACCTTTGCCGGGCCAATAATGGGCAGGCCCGCAGACCCTGAGCCCCAGGCAGGCCAAGAGGGGTGCCAATGCGCACTGATTTCTCACCATATGCCAGCTACGACGATGCAAACTCAGGGTGTCACATCTTGGCAGCTGCCGTCGACCAGGTTTTTCAGTCCTCTGTGCGCATGCCGTGCCGAGCCAGCAGATCGATGCAAGCGCATTCCCAACCAGCTTCTTTACATACTTCATGGAGACCACATGGGCAAGCCGCAAATGCCACCCCGCCCTAGTCAAAATGAAGATTCCTACCTTTGTCCCACAAATGCCACAACAAGGACTCTGACACCAAACTTCACTTGTCACACAAGAACAATCATCAAATTCACAACCATAGCGACTAAGAAATGCAACCATCCCAGCCCTTCAACCAGCTGAGAACCGCGGCTTCAAGTTAAAATCTTCTCCTCAGAATTGTGTACCAAGGGTGCCACAATTCCACGGAAAACAACTCCTGACTGGTACCAGCCACAGCTATGGTCCCACTACTAATCGCTAAACTACCGCGAATTCAACACAACCATTACATCACCGACAAGGTCTTCACACTCATCTCTCAACCGGCTTACACCATGCTACCACACTCCACAACCCACGACTTCATCTAGCTGCGACTACAAAGACTGCGCTCAATAGCCGAATAACTATATTTTATTTACTATATTGTTTATAAATTGATGTAAAAAAATCAACCAACGTATTTGAACGTGCCAGTTCTGAATTATTGTATGTATTAAAAGATAATCTTCAGAAAAAATGCCCACTTCTCATAATTACACTCAGAGTCATGGTAATCTCTAAATTGATAATGACTTGCTTTCGCTTAATTCTATATAAATAATGGTAGTGAGGTCCTACCATCATAAAATTACCATCTATGGAATTCCTTGCCTAAGATTGTCATAATATTTTATGTCAATTTATGATATTAGTTTTACTAATGCCTGCTATTGTAGTTATCTCTAAGCTTCAGTGCAAAAGCCGAACCGGGTAGGTGTCTTGTGAAATTGTCCATTGGTAGTGTGGGCTGGCCCCTGTGTGCAAGCATTATTGGGCCAGCAGCTCACGCGAGCGAATTTCCAACTCAGGTAGCTCCATAGTGTAATCTGGAGACCACATGGGCAAGATCTGAGAACCCTTACGGGTCCCCTAGTCAAAATGAAGATTCCTACCTTAGGTCCCCCCACAAATGCCACTACAGCTTAAGGACTCTAACACCAAAAACTTCACTGGTCACACAAAAACAATCATCAAATCCACAGCGCATAAAATTGATGCCACTGAGAAATGCAACCATCCCAGCTCTTCAACCGGCTGAGAGCTGCGGCCAAGCTAAATTTTTCCCTCGGCACTGTGGACTAAAAGTGCCACAATTGCGTGGAAAACAAGTCCTGACTGGTACCAGCCGCACCTATGTTTGCAGACTACTAATCGCTAAACTACTGCGGAATTCAACACAACCATTACATCACACAACAAGGTCTCCACACATCAAATCTCTCAACCGGCTTACACCACACTACCACAATTCACAACCCCGTGACTTTCATCTAGCTGAGACTACAAAGACTGCGCTCCGATAGCCTCAATCACTATATTTTATTACTATATTGTTTATTATTGATGTAACAATCAACCAACGTATTTGAACGTGCCAGTTCTAAATTACTGTATGTATTAAACTAATCTTAGGAAACATGCCCACTTCTCAAAATTACACTAAGAGTCATGGTAATCTTTGAATTGATAATGACTTGCTTTCGCAAAATTCTATATAAGTAATGGTAGTGAGGTTCTACCATCATAAAGTTACCATCTATGGAATTCTTTGCCTAAGATTGTCATAACATTTTATGTTAATTTATGATATTAGTTTTACTAATGCTTGCTATTGTGGTTATCTCGGGGGGGGATAAAATTACAATTAAGTTGAGTGATCGAATGACCCTGTAATTTGAGTCATGGGCTTACACATAAGTTTAACTTTATGCATTACTGCCTTAATTCCCACAGTTAATCTTCTCCAGTAGCATTATCAAACTACGTCAAAATTGTTATCAATCAGAACTGGTATGCTCAAATATCATATCATATGTAATAGCATTCGTTTCATACGGTAATATTATATTAATGTCTTCTTTAATGTTACATTTATATTCATAAATGTTGTTGCCACATGTCAGTACTATCGAATAAGATCCATGTTTCATCAATGAGTATCATAATGCAATCTTAACTTGCTATTCACCATCAATACAAATGTAATCCAATATTCATGTATCAATCATCGTAATGTAACCATCTGACTATAATCTTAATGATAATATCTGTCAAATGTATAATGATTAACGCACAATGCGTAAAAATATTGTACCAATACTTATAATTATGTTACATGTATGTACTATTTACTGACCGTATGGGGTTTCTTGGCTCACAACCTTGCTCATGCATTATCTAAATCAAAAGAAAGATCAAATATAGAAAAGATTACATCTTTTCTCTTTAAGGGGGGAAGGATTGTGGCAGTGACTCACAGTCCCTCGTAGACTAATGAGCCACCGTCACACTACATGAGCACAGCGAGCTACAGTCTAAGGGACGCCTAGCTCAGAGCCAAGGGATGCTACGACGGGTCAGATGCAGGGTTGGTCATCAAAGTTTTTTGGGTTTTTTTTTCAAAGTGTTTTTTTTTGGGTTTTTTCAAAATGTCTTTTTTTTAATGTTTTATTTTTATTGGAGTGAAATGAAAACAACAATGTATAAGTACTATTTACTATTACCATCTTTATTTTTTATACAATGGGTGAATGCAATACAATCCATATCATATGCCTTAATAACATGGAATATATAATATATATACATTACAGACCAATCTACCAATCTACCTCAATTGACCCTCTTAAGAATCTATAACATGTCACTAGCTTGGCTGCCTTCTGAATCCCTAGTCGATTCCTCAGTTTTGTTTGTATAGACCCAAAATTAGAGAAAATTCTCTCAATTGATGCCGAGCTCGCTGGCAAAATCATCAATTTCATTGCATAGTTACATAAATCATTGTTCACAGATGTTTGACAACATTTCCACCAGTTAATTGGTGATAGTTGATTTACCACTTCATCTCTGAAGAGATTTGGTGGGAAGAGCTCTGCTTTTACCTTAAATAGCAGCGTATGTGGCAGCATATCCGGATTTTTTTCAATGATAAGCTGCTGGGCATCATTTGCTTGAGCTTGAGTCAATTTTTCTCCTTTATATTTTGGGTGTAGGTAGTAACTTAGAAAATGACTTGGCGTGAGGGCTTGTTTGAGTCTTTTGTTGATTTTATCTTGGTGCGGTTTAAGCTGATCCACCTCTAACAGAGACAGCCAATGATGGCATGCATCTGCTATATTTGCAGTATCAGATTGCAGTGAATCAAGGGAATGGGCAATTGGTTTTAGCTGTTCCATCAAACTCTTTGCTTGGTGAAGAATACCTGAAGATAAAACATTATATCTGGAATTATGATTTAAAATAAAAATAACATTATATCTAAATGCTAATGTTTATTGAGAAGTCGATTATATAATAGTAAATTATGATAAATTCTATATAATTGACCAAATAATACAACTTACAATTATATTTTACAGTTTTTTTTACTTATTTTCTATTTATTGTGATTGTTTATAAACGACAACAGTATTTGTCTTCAACATACCAATGTTATTTATGATGTCTGTGATCCGTTTTTCAACCACATCATCATTTTGTGCTGCAATTAACACATAATACGGTCTGTTTCTTAGATAGCTTTCCACACAATCCAATTGTGTGTTCCATCTTGTAGCACATGGTATCTGAGGTTTCACAGACCCTCACCAGCTTTTTCTGAATTATACTGAGCCAGCAAAGATGCACAAATGTGCTTGTTCCTGAAGTATTTTTGCACTTCAACTATTTGATTAATGAGTGCAGAAGAGACATCAAGTGAGGTGTACATCCATACACTGTCAGATTTGGGTCTTTATCATGTAGCTCATTTCTCATAGCATCCATCTTTTTTTCATTATCAGTAACTACCCCAATCACTGTACATTTATACTTTGTCTCTGCCTCTAGTCGAGCTTGCTCAGCAAGTGATGCGCAATAGGCCGCTGTCTTTTGTTGGTTGATGTATTGACTGCATCAACAAAATAGGCATGCTCGCCATCATGGACATGACGCAATCACCGGTGAGTTGTGGATGTCTGACCACCCATCTTGGATCAAAGTGACATCTTTTCCTTCTAGTTTTTAGCTACATCGTTTCTTATTCCGTCATAAATCTGAAAAAGACGGATGGAAATCTTTTATGACTGCTGAACTTACAATGTCATCAATTTTAAATGACCCCATCATAGATTCATTGGTTATCTGTATGTAAAAGGAATGTGCCATTCTTCCAACAAGTTGGTTTACAATAGCTCAAATAATTTAGTAACTTCATTGAGACTTAGTAAAAGGAACCCACCAAACTAAGTACAGTGTGGCACTAGCATTTTAGTCCAAGAAAACAATATGAGGATTTTTTTTAATTTGCATGGTTGAATTACTGCATTTATTGAACTTGAACAATTAAGAGTCATATATTTACCTTATCAAGGATAGGTCCTGCAATTTCCTTCCTAGATGGTGGTGAGTATCAAGGACGTAATGCTCCTATAAGTGCTTTCCAGGTTGGATGTTCTGCCACGTTAAATGGAATGTTACAGGCAGTGAAAAAGCGTCCCACCAATTCATCTAATTGTTCTCTAACTGTTTGATTAGTTCTGACACATATGACACAACTTTTTGGTTGTGTAAGTGGTGTTGTGCACTTTCTTTTAGCTGGAGGTTCTTCAAAATTTTCTATGATTTCATGTTAAACTATGCTTTCAGCTTTATCCAGGCAAGACTTCTTGCTCAAACACTTTGTGCGGTGTGCGCGAAGTCTCTCAACTTTCCGAATTATAGTATCCATACAATCCATGCATTTTACTCTCCCACCATCTACATCTTCAAAAAATGACCATATTGGGTCTTTTTTTCTACCACAACCAGGATTGTTTCCTCCCATTTTATCCTACCGTTAACTACTGATCACAAACCTTATATCCACTGCTTATATCATAAGAATAAACTGAGATACATGAACATCCAATAATTCCAATTTCGTATGAAAGATAAATAGTGATCAATGAGCTTACTATAAAAGAACTGAGAAAGTTGGATAAAGCAGCTTGTATTTATGGAGGCTAAGAGCATATATGTTGACCAATGAGAAATTGTTTGTGTACAAGCACTGACTTGGCATTGTTCTAACCAGTAGCCCAAACTGATTTCAAATTGAACTGCTAACCCTGACACTAACCTGCTGACACTTCAGAGCAATACTTGCCAATTAATTACAAGCACAATGTTCTAAGTTAACCAACTTCAAAGTGAACTCCTAACAGGGACCTAACCTATTGACACCACTTGCACTAATTAAGTGCATTACATATACCTTCACTAACAGCTCTTTATTTGCAGAGCTTGTGGCTTTAACTGCTCTGTGCAGTTAAGTGTATTGTCTTTATTTGTAGCCCTGCTGGGAGAATGACAAGCCTTGAAATTTGCTTGACTGTAATTATTAGAAAGCCATTAGTAACAGCAACAAGTATTACAAGGGCATATTCTCCCATATTGACATCAGAAGAAAGCAAATAGAAATGGTAAATTTTGTTTGCTGAGATACAAGCTTAACTGTTGAAGTATTGTTCTTATTTGAAGCACTGCTGGTAAATTGACAGGAATTGATATTTACTTAATCAAACTTGTAGGAATATGTTTGCTGAGACATTGGTTCCTGCAATTATAGCAAGCTTTTGGCTACCTCATATTGTCTGTAATGTCCATGTATAAGTGTAATTTCTAGTTAAAAACATGTTATTATAGCCAAACTGACATCTATCACAATTCATGTAAAAGTCTTAAAACAAATTATACAATTATTAATTTTATATAACAATTATTAGTAATGATATGTGTTAAGAGAAATAGAATGTTTTAAAGTATAGTATTGATCATGAAAGAGAAAAACCCAAAAAAAAACCCAAAAGCCCAATAAACCCGGGTTTTTTGTAAAAACCCGGTGGGTTGGGTTTTTCAAAAACCCGGGTTTTTCCCAACCCTGGTCAGATGTGAAATAAAGATATAACCGCACGGACGTGTTATTGTCAGTACCACAACCTCCGTCATGAACTTAGGTCGGCTAAGGATGAGGTTGCAAAGCAGAAAATGCACTGTCAAGCCGCTCGTGAACAGCTCCTCCTGGTTCAGAAGGAAGCTGAACAGCATGAGCAATGTGTTGGTAGGCTCCGGGCTTACTTGGTGGAGATTACTAACGAGCTCCAGGCTGCCTGCTCCATGCGCTTGGAATTGACACAGGAAAACCAGAGACCCCGGAGTGGTCAGGGGACACAGCTCCCCACAGGGGACGTGCATCTGAACCACCTCCTGGGGTACACGGACATGTGACTTAGGGCGCTGCCACCCAACATGTTCCCACTGGTACCTCCCGTTGCGGCGAGACCACTACACGAGTCAGTGGGGTCGCCTGCTGCAACCCCTGATGACTGCACATGGGAAACACCAGCAGTACAGTAAGGACTATGTGGCTACACGCCCCTATATGGCTAATGCATTGCTGGTAGCTGGAGACATGGGAAGGCCTAAACCGTGCATACGATTTGATTGTTGCTTCCGGCTTACCCGGGGAGAATGGTCATCCTCACGCCGGTCAGAGATCGACCACCATCTGCCCTTTCCAGTTCCATGCCGAACTCGCGGTCATCAGGGCTGAGATCCAGAACAACCTGACAGAATGTATGAAGAGGGATAAAGCCTTGAGTGAGCTCGTCGGTCTTTGTCAACGCCAAACAGTGGATCCGTCCTGCTTGACAGACTCAGTAGGGCATCTGGCGAAGACAAGCTCAAGTGCTTCCAGCAAATTCCAGTGAGACCTTCCGGCTTCGACCCATGAACGTCCCATTGGAAGATGCTAGGCGACCTCTCACGCCCGTGGCGGCAACCGGCAGCAGCCTCATTTCATTGGCTGGGCAGCTCAGCTGGTGATCCTCACACGTCAGGGGGAGGCTAGCCGGCTCTACAAGAACACCATGGAGTACAATGAGGACCCCCTGTTGTTTGGCAAAGGGGCCATAGGCCTCAAAGACGACCTAGCCCTGTCAAACGCCGAGGCAGACCGCTACCTCGACAACCTGAAGCCATAAAGTGACCACCAGAGGCAGGGTCGACGGGCTAAGCCTTCCCACCAAATGTAACCGATGGGCCGGGCTATCCTGGCTGCAGGGTAGTCCGAACAGATCCAGTGTTGTGGATCAGCGGGCTGCAGTGCATGTCTCCCCATTGCTGGTGGGACACGTGTACAGATTCGCATAGGGCAGGGTTTTGTTGTTGTTGTTTTTGTTGCTGTTGTTTTTTTTTTTTTTTTGGGGGGATCCATGGGCACTGGGTGCTTTTCAGCACTTTGCTAACAAATTTTCATGGGTTGCATTTACCTGTTTATTTTTCCTTGGTTTGCAGGCACAGGCCCACGGTGAATGCTGATGAAGTCCTTGGTAAATGAAGCTGCTCACGTGCTTGCAGGGTGTAGGTCTTAAGTGCTGACCGCGCACCATAGCTGGACTTCTGTTGAGGCGACCCGTGCTTGGCTACCAGGGCCGTCTGTTGTTACCCCACCTCTGGGGCTTACCGAGGCCCTGTTGGAGGTTCAAGGCAGAAGGAATGACTGTCATGAGCAGCTTATGAATGTATACTATGTTTAAACCTTAACTTTTCTTTGTTATAGCCAGCGCTCCGTCCTCTGGCTGATTTTTGATAAGGAATAGTTTTCGCATTGAGAATGGGTCTTCTGGCACAAGCCGGCGGGGCGTCGCTGTTATGATTATTGTCTGCTGATAGACATATCACTCCACCCGTTCAGACCTTCTGGGGTATAAACGAGGTCCGTAAGTGCCTCGCAAGTTCTATTTTCAGGTCCAGCAGTCAAAAAAAAGCTTACAATATATTTAATTTGAAAATAAAAAATTTTTCTTAGAATGAGTAAATATTGTTTCAGCTCAATATGATATGTGTTAATGTTGGAAAAACTCTTTGCCCGATTCGCCTTGAAGAGGTTACAAACGCTGGCAGAGCGAAGCCTACCCTGAATCTCAGTGTGGGTTCCGGTCACAAAGGTCCACCATCGACATGGTCTTCTCTGTGCTTCAGTTACAAGAAAAGTGCAGAGAGCAGAGGAAACCACTGTTCATTGCTTTCATCGACCTCACAAAAAGCTTTTGATTTGGTCAGCAGAGATGGACTCTTCAAGATCCTTGCCAAGATAGGTGCCCACCAAAGCTACTAAGCATCATAAAGTCCTTCCATGATGAGATGAAGGGCACTGTTGTCTTTGATGGCTCCACCTCCAAACCATTTAACATCTCAAGTGGTGTGAAGCAAGGCTGTGTCCTGGCACCGACACTCTTTTGGCATATTCTTCGCCGTCATGCTGAAGTATGCTTTCGGAGACTCCACAGAAGGCATCTACCTGCGGACAAGAGCAGATGGCAAACTCTTTAACCTCGCTAGGCTGAAAGCAAAGTCCAAAACACAAGTTAAATGCCTCCGAATTCCTCTTTGATGATGCTGCAGTCACGGCACACTCAGAGGAGGACCTGCAACAGCTCATGAATCGCTTCAGCCATGCTTGCCAGGAATTTGGGCTGACTATCAGCCTGAAAAAGACCCAAGTCATGGCACAAGGTATTGATGGCCAACCCACATTTCCCTCTCAAACCATGCACTCGATGTCGTACATGACTTTGTGTAATCTGGGAACTACCATCTCAGACTCCCTGTCCCTCGAATCAGAACTGAACAAGAGGATTGGCAAAGCTGCCACCACCATGGCAAGGCTTAAAAAGAGAGTATGGACCAACAGCAAAATCACAACTAATACCAAGATCCAGGTATACAGTGCTTGCGCTGTAAACTCTCTTGTATGCCAACGAAGCCTGGGCAACACGAGCCAGACAGGAGCACAAACCTCAACGCCTTCACATGCGATGCCTGAGAGACATATCCTAGGGTATCATGGCAAGACAAAGTCCCCAAACACCACAGTCCTGGAGATCTGTATGCCAGCATGTACTGCTTGCTCAAGCAGAGACGTATGCGCTTTGGCTTGGACATGTCTCACGATGCAAGATGGTCGGGATTCCAAAGGACCCCTGTATGGAGAACTCGCTGATGGAGACAGACCCAGGGAGAGTGCCACAACTGAGATATAAAGATGTATGGGGACATGAAAGCGCTTTTTGAGTATTAACATAGATACATGGGAAACCCTTTTCATCGAACGCCAGTGTGGAAACACACAGGTACACACTGGACTATCAGACTATGAGACTAGCCTTCAGGGGAAACTCAAGAAAAGAGGCGGTAACCAGAAATGAGGCATCGAATGAGAGACAAGTCCCCCTCCACCTTCATGTGCACACACTGCCAGAAAGACTGTCACTCCCGAATAGGGCTGCACAGCCACACCCGACGTTGCATCAGACCAACAGTATGCATTCCATAGTCTTCCGAGACTGACGGATGCCAACAAATGGGGTGATCGGCTAAAATGATGAAAAACCATAGATTTTTTATTGTTAACTTGTAATAACCAAAGTATTTTGATATTATCATATAACAATATAATACCAACAAATGAGACTTCTATGTTGTTTAAGTTGGTTTATCAATAGGTTGGTGTCTTTAGACCTTCAAATTGTCAATATTGGCTTTAAAATTTCAAAGAATCAACTTTCCTATTGAATATCATCAAAAAATTCAATTTTTTTAACATAAAATACATTGGTTTTCATATGCAAATCTAATCAAATCCACAAATTTATTGTTTCAAGATATGCTCATGTCTAAGTATTATTTCTACAGAAAACATTCATTCATCTCAATATTATAGCCATTATGATGGACATAATCTAATTATTTATTTCGGGCAGCCATTTTGAAAAATGGCGGCCATCTTGGACAGGGTGATCTCACTTGTGCTTTTGGATAAATCTAACTTTGGACCCTAATGTACATTTGTGCCAAAGGAAATGCTTGGTACTATTAAATGAAGTTCCCAGGCCATTTTTGTGACCTTTCCTTACTAAGTGCAGTTTCCCAATCTTACAGATGAGCTGACAATTCCTCAAGCAAGAATTGAAGCCATGGTAGCGCAATTTGAGGCAGGTTTGCCGCGACACACAGCACAAGGTGAAGTTGGGGAAGCGGAAATCCATCATACACAGAGTCTCAACGAGATGCTATGTGCATCAACAGGCTCAAGTGGTTTTCAACCTGCCAGTGGATTGAGGGAGCCTTGAGGAGGCCTGGACTGAGCAACGCAGCTTTGTGGAGGCTGGGATGCAGCCTCAAGCAGGCCAGTGACCGAATTCGACCCAGTGAACTGTAAGGAGGTTGCACCTTTTTGTTCCCGGAGCGAAGGTCGCACATTAGCTGAGAACTTTAAAGATTGCCCGGCATTCCTCCGTGATCAAGAAGATTGGAGGTTCTCGAGATGCTTTTCAAACTCAGTACTGACTAGCCAAATTGGAGCAAAAGCTGCAGATGTCGCGTCAGTTTGCTGCACAGAAAGCTAGCAAGGTTGTTGGGTTTTTCACACTGTGTAAACAGTAATGCCGCTAGTGTACTGTCCCTTGCTGGATCCTTGTGTGTGCAACAGCTGTTGGCTTTAGGCGTTCACGAGGCAGCCCAAGGAAAACCCCCACACGATTAGACAGGTGCGGGAGCTTGAGAGTCACCTCAACAATTTGCAAGAAGTAGTTACTGGATGTAACTGCAACCCAGTGCGGATCCGCCTGCAGTTGCTAGATGTTCCTCCAAACCAACCCATACTGACACTAACCGAAGCTGCGTGGTTGGAAACGAGCATCGCAAAGCCATGCCACACTGTGTCAGAGACCTTATCCAGTCATGAAGGGTTTCGCTCAGGGATCCCCAGAGGCCAGAATTCCCCAGTGTGTCTGTTGCTTTTTTCAGATGAAGTAGGTTAGCAGCGGATGGACGCTGACTCTCTGGACCCAGCAGATTAACGGTAAGGTCTGCAGACACCTCTGGCCGAGGAAACACCGCCTTTTCCATGGAACACCACTCCCCTCGCAGCGAGTGATCTGATCGGGTGTCGCCAGCCCATATATCGTTGGGAATGAAGGGGGTCACAGGCGGTCAGATGGGATCCCTTTTTGACTCGTTTGGAATCGTGAGAATCGCCCCGCAGTTGTGGGAGCTGACACTCACCTCTGTGATTACGGGCTTGTCAGTCTGACAGTTCAACCAGCAATTTGCCCTCATCATCCCATAGGCTATGCAGATTCTACAGTATAGTGTTGGCGATGCCCCCCAGGTTTCATATAGGTACTCTAGCACTTAAGTTATTTTCACAGTTAGATACCCTCGGGGAGTTGGCAATGTCCAGTGTGGCGAGACGTCGCTTGAGCGACATGCTCAAAGTAGTTACAGGGACCAGTATGTCCCGCTTGTGGAAAGTCTAGTTAGTCTTAAGGTGTATATAGTAACTGGATATTTGGGGAGAGCGGGTCCTGTTTTTCTTTTGTATATATTTTCAGATTCCCAATGGTGCAAATTCCATGGACCCTAACATGGTCACTGGACTTTTGACTCTCCTCACATCCTGACACACTCTGTGTGTATATACATTATTTATTTAGTTCATCTTTCACAACACAAACACAATTTACTGTTGACAGTTTTGGCAACTCCTGTCACCATTTTCAAAACATCTCTGCGCATGTCAAGGTCACTCAGCACGACTTCCGATGCCGAAAATTGGGTCGTACACGTGAGAGTTGAAAGGCCCCCTCGTTCGGTTCATGACCTGCATCTGTCCTCGTATCTTTATCGCCTCCCTGATGGTTCTTGTTCTCCAATCCCCCTCCCTATCTAGTACACTCACTTCCTCCCAGTCTATCTCATGATTGTTTTGTTTCACATGGTCTGTGATCGCACTCATGTTGATCTAGTCCCGATTTTCGGCATCAGAAGTCATGCTGAGTGACCTTGACATCCGCAGAGACGTTTTGAAAATAGTGACAGGAGTTGCCGAAACTGTCAACAGTAAATTGTGCTTGTGTTGTGAAAGGTGAACTAAATAAATAATGTATATATATATATATGTATTCCAACACGATGAACTCGTTCAAGGACACTCTGTGTGTGTTCCATGAAGGAAAACCCGCTGTCAGTGTCTCAGTTCAAGCACACAAGAATATTTAGGACACAGTTTTGTTAATGTGAGTACTTTCCATGGGAATGGCGACCGAGTGAAGACCTGAACTCACATTGGTTACAGTTTGGTGCCGTGATCAGGATCAAGCAGAGGTACATGCAAAGCACGTCATATGTGACGAGATCCTAGCGTCATGTCTGCCATTGACAAGAAGGAACGGTCCCAGAGCCCGTCACTGACGATGAATAAACCATCTCAGGAGAGCCCTCCACCAGCAAGACCGGATCACAACTGGCAACAAGGTCTACCCAGTGATAATTAGTCCATCTGAGTGGTCTTTTATTCTGAATCTAAAACATATTGCGAAAGATTTCTATTTGGGTGGTGCAGGAAGTCAATTTCACTTCTGAAGAAAACCAAAGTTACTAACTGCAGTCAAAAGAAGCTTCAGGAACAAATCACTCATTCTCCACACAGGAAGCGGTTGTATATTTGTCAGAGGTATTAATTATGAATTGGAAACTACTGCCGGTAACCTATTATCCTTATTCCAGAGCCCCATTTTGCATATTGTACCTTAGAAATAATCATGGGGCTACATGTGGCCATACACCACTGGTGCAAAGGCGGGGCCGTTCTCAAGCTACCAACTTCTGGAACAACATGATGAGTACTGTATAGGAACGTCGGATGGGGTACCGACGGTTCCGTTCATTGTCGCTCTATAGGGTGAGCAAGAGGACAAGATAAGGCCCAAAACGAAAATTGCACAGTTCTGGATGCTGCGTCTATGGTGCAGCAGAAGCTTCTGAAAGGAAAGGGAAGGTCTGGGAGAGCGATCTGCCTCCTTTTAGAGATGAGACTGCTCACAATGAGGCCGCAAGAGAAGTAGAACATGGAGTAGGAGTGCAAGAAAAGATGTATCCAGCGATGGGAGCTCAGCTGCCAGCAAAGGTTGGAATTGCACCTTGAAAAAAGGATGATGGAAATGAGAGGAAGAAGCTCCAACTTTCCCAAGTGGTCCTTGGAAAGAATAGAACACCGGCATCACAAACCGACTAGGTAGACAGTGGGCACAGCAAGAATGAGAACTCAAACTGAGAGTACCCTCCTGACATCTGAAGGATCACGACACTACGTCCCTGCCAAGACTGTCCACCAGATGTCCATAGTGAGTTGGTCATGACAAAGCTGCCACAGTAAGACGCACTAGAATTGGTCTGGAAGTACCTCGTGAGTTTATGCAACTGCCAGTCCATCTTGGGCCTCAACTCTGAAAGGGTGTTGATCATGCAACCAATTTTTGGATACGCCCAGGTGATCCATAAGCGCCTCCCAACAGGGTGGCTACTGGAATTGAACTGACGCCTCCATCATATAAACCTAGATATCACAGAAAAGGTCTCGAACCCCGTAAGTCCAAGCATCGTTGCAAAGTATCAAGTAGGTTCTATAAGTTGCCCTGGATAAGGTTAACATCCCATTGTTACACACACCTTGTTAAGCCTTGTTGTTCTTTACTACTATGGCCACCATAGTATTAGGGAACCAGTACTCTCTTGCGTAGGGTATGCCTGAAGTAGTGCTTGTCAGCATTGGTGCAAAGTGCTGTTCACGGGATACCCAACACACAACGAAGAGTGTATAGAGACTTCTGACCAGGTCGGACCGAGGGGTGCGTCCATTGTGTCACTTAGTGGGACAAAGTGGGGCATGTGCATGTTACCTAATGGCAGGAAGTGATGTAAGGGTAATATAGGGGGGTTGTCAGCAAGTGGATAGGCGCTACTGGCAACCAAGAAAAGACCAGAATTCATTTTGTTTACAAGAATCCTACAATGATTTAATCCATTCTCATTTCTTTTGTACAGCGATTTTGAACAATTCTATAATTCTGCCCATGGGAATTGCTATATTTTCAATTCCGGATGGAATTCTACAATGAAGATCCGCAATTCTAGGCGACCAGGAAGGAAACATGGTAATGTCTCATATAATATATATGTCTTTCTTAATTTTTATAAATACGCCATTCGTATAATATATTATATGGACATTTGCAAGTACACACCAATGAATGTCATGTTGATAGTCTTTCATCTGAGCCAGGCTTCGTTTGAAATTTGTACACAATCGTATTGTAAAGATTCCAGTGAAGTTTTTTCATTCCTTTATATATATATATTTCAATGTATATATATATATATATATATATATATATATATATATATATATATATATATATATATATATATATATATATATATATATATATCATATATATATATCATTGACAGTTTCGTCAGCTGCTACTGACATTCTCAAAATGCTTGACTGCACATGACAGGCAGTCAATCATCTCGGCCGCCACCGCCGAGAGTCGGGTCATACACTCTCAAGAGCTGGTGGGCCCCCTTGTCCCGGTTCATGACCTGCCTGTTGGTGCCGATGTGTACCACCTCCTTAATCATTCTCGCCTTCCATTCCTCTCTGTCTATCACGCACGCACGCACTGTCCCAATCTATGTCATGATTATGTTGATTGACATGGTTCATTATCACACTTTATTTATTTCAGTCAGAGATTCCTTCTTTCGAAGATATCGTGTATGTCTTCTTCCTGTTGGTATCCATATCTTTTACATGCTCTTTCAATCTTGTGCCTAACTTCCTGCCAGTCTCACGAATGTACACAGTCTCACATGATCTGTAGGGGATCCTGTTCACTATCTCCCTCCTTACAGTGGGTCTACTTTATCCTTTTGATGTGCCAGTATGTTTCTGAGAGTCTGTAGTGGTTTCACTGCTGTTGAAACCAAATGTTTGTTAAAAGTCCTAGAAACACCTTCGGTGACACCCTTCACATATGGAAGTATTACCTGTCCTCTAGATCTTTCAGCTTCTTTCCTTCTGATGTTCTTATCTCTTCCTTTCAAGCTTGGTTGACAACTGTTTTCTCACTCTTCGGAAAGACCATTCTGGCTAGTCACATTGCTTTAAGGCTTCAAACACATGCTGTTCCTCGTTCCTCACATCTTCCTCCTCTGAAACAATGTTCATGCATCTGTCAAACAGGGTACATAACTCCGAGCTTGTGTTGTAGTGGGTGATGGGAAGTGAAGTGCAAATACTGGTCAGCAGAGTTGGGGCGACTAAATTTTTTTGGATTAAAACTAAACTAAACTAAATGACGATTTTCAAGATTAAACTAAACTAAACTAAAGTGACTTGGGCAAATGTTATGATTAAACTAGACTAAACTAAATGATCGCTTGATTAACTAAAACTAAACTAAATTTTGCAAATGAAGGATTTACGGTATTTCAGAAAATTGACTAAATGTTATCGATCTATCAATTTTCAAAATTATGTATTTGTTAGTCCCAACTCTTAACAACAAGTGTGAACATTCAAATGGATACCAAATCAGGCGTTCCGCATTTTATATGATGGTGACATACAGATTAAACAAAGACTTTGTTTCAGAAGCATAGTTTTAAATTTATCAAACAACATTTTATACACAATAGAATAGAAGAAAACAACACTGAAATTTCCTACTGTCACAAGTAGGCAATATCTCTTTGATAACCAATACATCAAAATGAAAACACACAATCTACCATCCTTTTACTAAATCAAGAATGGTAAGCTATCTATTTAAAGGCAGAATCAAAGAAACTGCTAACTGTATGGTCAATAGAAACTAATTATCTTATCTTAACTAAAAGCCATTGGAATTAAAAAAAGCTCACAGGAAATTGTCTTTTTCTATAGCTGAACAATAAAGAAAGCTTGCAAGCCATTAACCCAATTACATCATAATTGGTCACTTTTTAACAAAATTTTCACTGATAAGCAAGCAGTTGACTATAAATTAAGCTCTCTGTAAAAGTTATATGATAACACTTTTTGCGGACTTTTTTGGTCCAAAACTAATCATGATTAAAATGGAAAATATATGATTAAACTAAACTAAACTAAAGTGAAAATTTCAAGTTTGTTGATTAACTAAAACTAAAACTAAATTACACAAATTCTGATTGATTAGTCGATTAAAAACTAATCTCGCCCCAACTCTGCTGGTCAGTATGTTTTCTCCCTGTACACTAATAACTCCACTGTTCTGTCTGGTTTTTGCGCACTATGAGGTGTCCAAAAAAAGGAATGTGCCATCACTCTCCTCCTCATGTGAACTTGATACTGCATTATCATCGACAGTGTTGAGATGGTCTGTGAGGTTACCCGTTTCACCTGCTTTTGATTTGCTCTAGAATGCCATCAACATACCTTTTCACACAGTTTGGGCTTGCATGTCATATATAATAGGAGCTGTGGCTATGGCTTTAGTCTCTAACCATTCCATATAGAGGTTGGTAACATGGGGGGATACCGAACTTCTGCTGGTAGATACTGCCTCTGAACTGAAAGTATGCGGTCATAGAATAAATTCATACAAGTCCATGATATCATTCGGGTTGAGAAGTGTTCTCTTTTCAGGGGTCGAATTTTTTTGTTGAGTCAGTCTCAGAGTCTCTGATAATCCGAAGGGAGCTTAATCGATAAGTGTTGGTGAAGAGGGAGAACGCGTCTCGGCGGCAGCCAATATGATTGACCTGTCATGCACAGTCAAAGCATTTTAAGAATAATCGTAGCAGCTGACGAAAAAACTGTCAATGTTATATTTGTAAGTTTAAACGTGTTGTGAATAAATAAATGACTGTATATAAACATGTAACACAATGAACACGTTCAAGGCTATTATAGTCCCCTGCTTATGTCACTTCCGTGTGAAGTCGTGTTAATATATTGATACCATGCATTTTTTGTCGTCTTGACCTACTGATTAAAATAATCGATGGTTGCATTTTTTTCGAACTAATTTAGTGTGAAAAATCAAAGATGGCAGACAAAATGGCCGCCAATATATGAATATCATGAAAAAACTCATTCATGTTATTAATGCATTAATAATTTAAATTTTTTGAGTATAATTTTTTGTGTTTT
>JAGTTF010006047.1:25506-35987 GCA_019095985.1 Streblospio benedicti
TATATATTATGTATAATATTGTTGTATTAACTTATATTGTAGTAAATTTCTAGCATAGTTAATTGCATTTATTTGAAGTCAACAGTGGCTCACCGTTATCACAACCAAGCCGCAGTATCAAGTTAACACCTGGATAAGGAGGACTCACCTGGCAGTTCCAGTTACAAATTGAAGAACACAACAACACACTGAAACAGTCACCACATCCCACTAATAATCTCCAAACGACAATCCCGGCTCAAATCAGCACTTCCAACGAATCCACAAAGGCAGACGACTTATCTTGCACGTCAATGCATCACATGAGAATAAATGACATTTTCCGATATCTGACCGAGATTGCAGCACCCAACAACTTCTAAAACTAACCAAACGACAATGCGCCAAGCTGCAAACATTGGGCAACTTCACAAAACAAGAGAATTTGTTCTACAAAACACCCTACAGTGACATTCGAGATAACGAGCAGCATATAACACCAATACAGCAGCCAACACCTGTCTTGTTCAGCCCAAATCTGCCATACCAGCGAAAATGCAGTACAGCGTCACCTAGCAACCATCCAAACAGCTCGAGATAAGCAGCACTCAGCCTATTCCCAAGATAATGCAACACCCACATGAGCCTCCACTACGCCAGATGTCCCGCCTCCCGGTCCCATCAATGCGCTAACGCCAATGACAGCACCGATATCGCACCAGCCAGATGAATTTTCTTACACATATTGCACCCGTTTACGCCACTTATAGTAACTCAGCAAAGAATGCAACATCAGGAAGCAGTCGGCATTGCTAAGCAACCAATATAAAGAAATGCATAGATTTCAAACCATTATCTTTTCAACATTATCATACCACAAAGCCTGGCATGCACCAAAGGCACATCAATCAGCTCCATAAAAAGCAGATACCTCATGTCTATGAAATGACCACCTCTTAACGATGACCACTGCTGATGCCACTACTTCTCATCTCTTCAATAATTTCATAAGAAATAATGGAAAAACTTCCTTATTAGAAAAATACGTATAAATTAAAACTCCATTTGTTTCCATGTTGTGGTACTCAGTAGCTCAGTGGTTAGAGCGTGCGACTTGAAAGCAGGATTTGTCTGCGTCGATCATCGCCCCGACATGGCAGACAAATGTCGCCAAAACCGATGTGTGTGTGTTGTCTGTCACTGAGTTGCTGATTTCCGCACACTTTTTGTCGCCTGCCGTGCAGTGTTACTACTAGGCGTGCGCGACACCAAGGAAGTTTGGAAGACTCGTTAAAAAAGCGTGTCCCGTGTGAGGGAGAGCCACACCTCTGCATGCAAAGAACTCCAGCTAGTTTGAAAACTATAGCTAGCGTGATCCCCCCACCATGAGGCTCAGTTGGCTACCTAGCCTGGCTCTGGAGTTCATGTACCAACATTCATGTGCCTCCCTCTGCTATAATCATCAAAACTGTGGCTGCGGTATTCACTCAAATCAAATCAAAATCAAATCAAAATGTACAAAACACAAAACACAGGGGTAGCAGACAACTTCCAATAGGCTGGCGTCACCATTTGAAACCACATGTGCCACCCGTTCCCCATGAGAACTTTGCAGCGCTGCTGCTCTGACCTACGCCCACCTGGAGACATTAATCCCACAATAAGCAACCACCATTTAAATCATGAAAGGACTAAAGCAGCAGCCACAGACGCAGGCAGCAAAAATCTGCCTATCAACAAACATCACCGGCACCCGCACGTGACAGACTGCAGTGCTTCATGCGGCCCCGGTAGTCAAGCAATCGCCACGACAGCGGCACAGAACACTGTCGGCGAAAACCGGCTGATTGCAAACTCAGGCACAGATATGCAGCTCGTCGCTTTTCGTCTGGCGTTGTTCCCAGACTGTGTGAGCCGCCCTCGCACATTACAATAACCACCTCCTAAAAAGACCACCTATTAACTCCAATATCGGCAATACAGTAGAACATTATGAAGAAATCCATATAAATCCACTGCCACTACAACAATAAACTGAAAATATAAGCAGCGGCCGACGATTTAATCCATATACCAACTATGGAAAACAACAATAACAACTTTCTGTTAACAGGAATACAGCACACGCCAATAACCAGTTTCATCTACAACCAGTGGCCAATGCCCAAGATTTGAGAGAGACAAATTGCACCAGTGGCATATTAAAACCAACTGACTTCAGACAGGTCAATTCAAAAATCAATAAATAGCTGTATGCAAAATCAATTTACAAAAACCACATCACAAACCAATGGTAAAACCATACCTTGCCACTTCAATCAACACTGAAAGAGCAGACGACAATTGCATCAATAATCCGAGCAGACGACACTATTTCTCAAATGGGCCGGGCTTCATTACCATGGCAACTATTTCAAAGGCATATTCAAAACATCCGAAATAGCCACTACCCCATGTCTTCAAACTAGTTGAGCACTAGCTAAAATTTTAGAATTCTTAAATGTTTAATAGATTGACAGCAGTTGAGTTTAGCATGTAATTACAATGTATTATTGCTCCATCATTCTATTTAAAACTTGTTACTGAATAAACATCGTAACAATTTTAAAGCTGCATCACCAAGAATAGGATCCATGTGCCAAGATAAAAGTATGACTATTTTTAATTATAAATTGTCATATAATTAATAACTCAGTTTGTAATTAAGTCCACTGATTTTATTTACATTATATATGCTTTATAATGAACAGACAATAGTCTGCGTGGTAAAACCTGTTAGTTAAGACCTTATATTTCATAGTTATATCAAACATATATCAATCTGAAAAAAAGCAGACTATTTAAACACAGGCTTATTTAAAGGACAAAAAATACTGCCATGCGATATCAGCTACTGATGACCTACTTATCGTCTCAAATACAGTGCAACCTCTCAAAATGTCATATGTAGTGTTATTGATTTATTTATGCAAATTTATCTAAGGATTACACAAAGTAGTTAATTGTATCTATTAGCTTCATAAACTCTAGTATCTTGGGAGTTTACTTTAATTGACTATTGTTAGACATAACTTTCATTAGTTAGAAAAAATTTACTTAGAATTGATAATATATAAACGTTACATCGTTATATGTTGTGTAGTATGGATGTTAAAACATATTAGTTTAGGAACCATTATTTGGTAGTAAAATAAATCATTTACGGTTGCAGTATAAACATATAATATTAAGGTTCTTGTATACCAAATGATTAGATTAACAATGTAACAAATTAGAAATAAGTTTCACCTTCAAAGAAATATTGCAATTAAAGTTTAGTATGACACCGTGAGATCGGTCATATAGGTTAAACCCTGTATCATTTATGTAAATGTGACTTTAACAAAAGAAAAGAGAAGGAAACAACAACAGCAGCAACAACAATAACACAAAAGCAGCAACACAACAACAACAACAACAACAGCAGCACAACAACGAGAACAATAGCAGTCACAACAACAACAACAGCAGCAGCAGCAACAATAAAAACACCAACAGAAGTAACGACAACAACAACAACAACAACAACAACAACAACAACAACAACAACAACAACAACAACAACAACAACAACAACAACAACAACAACAACAACAACAACAACAACAACAACAACAACAACAACAACAACAACAACAACAACAACAACAACAACAACAACAACAACAACAACAACAACAACAACAACAACAACAACAACAACAACAACAACAAAGTAACAACAACAACAACAGAAGTAACAACAACAACAACAGCAGCAGCAGCAACAACAAACAGCAACAGCAACAGCAACAACAACAACAACAACAACAACAACAACAACAACAACAACAACAACAACAACAACAACAAACAAGCCAACAACAATAACAGCAACAACAGCAGCAGCAGCAACAACAACAACAACAACAACAGCAACAACAACAACACAAATAGAGCAACAACATCAACATAAATACAGCAGCAACAACTTATACGATACATCAGCAAAACCACGACACGCACAATAGAAAATTCCAAGTATGACATGCGACTAAAAATAGAACTGTAAAAAAAAATGTTCTTCTCAACAAATACTGGCAGAGCGCCTCCTGGCATCAACATACCTTCACCCCGAAATAGCAGCACTCCACCCTACACTGGTCAAAGCTAAACCGCCTTCGCCAGGCCAATAATGGGCAGGCCCGCAGACCCTATGCCCTAGGCAGGCCGTAGAGTGGTGTGCCGTAATGCGCACTGATCTCTCACTGTATGCCAGCTATGACGATGTGAACTCAGGGTGTCACATCGTGGCAGCTGCCGTCAACCAGGTTTTGAGTTCTGTGCACATGCGGTGCCGAGATAGCAGATCGTCGAGCTTGTTCCCCAACCAGCTTCCTTACATACTTCATGGAGACCAAATGGGCAAGCCTCAAACGCCCCTACCTAGTCAAAAATGAAGATTCCTAAAATCGTCCCCCACAAATGCCACAAAAAGGACTCTGACATCAAACTTCACTTGTCACACAAGAAAAATCATCAAATTCACAACCATAGCGATTAAGAAATGCAACCATCCCAGCCCCTTCAACTGGCTGAGAGCCGCGGCTTCAAGTTAAAATCTTCTCAGAATTGTGGACCAAGGGTGCCAACATTCCACGGAAAACATCTCCTGACTGGTACCAGCCGCAGCTATGGTAGCAGACTACTAATCGCTAAACTACCATGGAATTCAACACAACCATTATATCACCGACAAGTTTTTCACACTCATCTCTCAACCAGCTTACACCATGCTACCACACCACAACCCCGTGACTTCATCTAGCTGCGACTAGAAAGACTGCGCTCAATAGCCGAATAACTATATTTTTATTACTATATTGTTTATAAATTGATGTAAAAAATCAATCAACGTATTTGAACGTGCCAGTTCTGAATTATTGTATGTATTAAAATAAACTTTGGAAACATGCCCACTTCTCACAATTACACTCAGAGTCATGGTAATCTCTAAACTGATAATGACTTGCTTTCGCTAAAATTCTATATAAATAATGGTAGTGAGGTCCTACCATCATAAAAATTAGATAGAGGTCTACCCCATCGAAATTTAGCAACGAACGTTTATTCCAATTTATCAATTTCTTAGAATTATATGTAGAGGACATTTTCTATAAGGTGAAAAGAAACTTAATCAGCCATAACCAAATTTCTAGACAAAGAAATCCATAATTTTATACTGGACACAGTAAATCTTCGAATTTACAAAAATTGCCCTGGGCCTGTTTGGTTAAACTGTTATTTGAATTAATTTCTTCATGTCGTATTTTAGTATTTGTATGAATTTTTACTCTTTGAGAATTTGTATTGTTAAAATTATTAATTTCTGTTAACAATATACATAAAAAGTAAGATAAACTAATTAACCAATTTACATGTCAATAATTTATTTAACTTTATGTACACTAGATGACATAACTTTAAAATTATCTAATTAAAATAATAGATAAGATTATTGCATATAATCAAAAACAATATTAAAGCTTAAATTATCTAATTAAAATAATAGATAAAATTATTGCATATAATCAAAAGCAATATTAAAGCTTAAATTCCCAAGGATATTGAACAGTCATTTTTATTCCATGGTCTCAGGTCGTAAATATAAACAAATTGCAAATGCAAGACGTTCACACAATATGAATACAAGGGGACCAAGATGGAAGAATTCTCTTGGCTGCAAGGTTTTGGTTGAAGTCTAGCTTGGGCAGTCTCCATTCACCAAGAATCCAACTATGTCTGGCTGATTGGCCAACTCCTCACAGTTCATTGTAGACATGGAGCCTAAAATGCACTGCAAAGGCATAAAAACTATTAAATGTCAAAGTACAAAAGAGCAGATGTAAAATGTCAGATTTCAATTTTTAGTACTCCACATACTTGTAGTTACTAGATTTAGTACTCCACATACTTATAGTTACTAGATTACACAGATCAATCAGTCTGAACATTCATGCTACAGATCGATCAGCCTGTATTCACTAGGATAGCATATAAAATTTTAAAGAAATATCTGGAACCTTGAAATAGCCTTCAGAATATATTCAAATCGAATAGGACTGTGTTTACTTCATATCACCTTTGCCTTTGAGATGACTTATCAGATTTGAAAAGGACTCCTGCACGTAGATGTTTTTATCACTGGTAGCCATGCACCATCATAAGGGCAGATCTGTAAATGACAGTTCTATAATTGATGACAGTTGTAAGTAATGTAATTTCCTATTTTGTCAGAAATTATTATAAATACACACAATAGTCACTCAGTGAATCATTACATATAGAGATGATATGTAAGAATTTCAATTTGTTGCAGTGCTCTGGCCATTTTCTCTCATGTAAACAAAGTGAGCGATAAATGGAGAATTTCACATATGCATGGTTTTAAAATTATAAAGTCAATTTATTTAATAAAGTCATATTGAAAACGTAACAGTTTTCCTATTCTACAGCGGCTACTAATGTATAATCTAGTTATCACTAACGGCAAATCTTTGAAATCTGCATTATTAGTTACAAAACCATCAAATCAGGATCTTGGCTTGGAGGTCACAAGTGCAACAATGTGTGTTTAATTTGTCAACACCAACCATACCAACAGCGACTACGACACTAGACTAGACCAGTACGACACGAAAATAAGGAAGCGATTACGACACGAAATGTAGGAGACTACGACACCAAATGTAAGGAGATTACGACACCATTTGATAATGAAAAGTGCCCCGGTGAGAGCAAACCAGTGTTTAATATACTGGAATGTCAATATTGGCTGATTATTGATTTATAGCAGTATCATCTATTACCAAGAAGTGGATAGATTTTTTGGAGCCGCTGTGTCTGGAGATTGTGGTTAAAGAATATTGATTTTAATGGTGCATTCAAATAGTAATAAGAATGTGATTCACTAGTAAAATGGACCTAATAATGGGCCCAAATGGGCCCCAAATATGGACCGTTTGGGTCCATATGAAATAGGGTTCTTGTGGTCACCATTTCCAACCGACATGCCGAATTTGAGCATCCTACCTCAAACGACATGACCTGTAGAGGGGTAACGAACCCGGACGGACGGACGGATGGATGGACGGACGGATGGATGGACACGGAAGCAATTAAACAACGACAAGCCAGTGTATAAAACACTGGGATAATAATATATATTTGTAGTAGTATTTCATTTAGCATTTAGCATATCTATAACCATATGGGCTCGGATTACATATACAGCCTATGAGAGGTACAATAAAATATACATTAACAAAGTATTTATTCACATTAAGTATAACAATTACGAATTATTAAAAAATTGATTGATTCCAATATATGGCTTATGAAGTTGGCTTGGGATAAGTTATTACTGGGTCATGAAAAGTAGTGATTTCACGAACCAAATCCATAGGTGAATATTCCCCAGCAATAAGCTTGTCCCAAGCTTGAAATGTACAGTTTTGTTTTAAAAGAGAGGTTGCTCTTTTGTGCAACAGTATGTGTCGTACTCGCTTCCGCCGTTTGGTGTTGTAGAGGTATGATTTTTTGAGAGGTTACGTACTGGTTTTGTGTTGTACTCGCTGGTTCCCCACGTATGGGATCAATCAATAGCCTTTATGACACACCGAAATATGTCAACTTCGACCATAACAGCAGTGCAATTAAGAGTAGCAGCATACAAACGCTCATTATCATAATTTATGCCTTTTCAAAGAATCAGCCTTAGTCAAGCGCCCGCATCGTTGTTGCAGATTATTAACAGCGCTTTTGATACGCAGACAGGTGGCAGGGATAATAAAGAGCATTATTGCTAATCTTGATCTGGCGAGTATTCGATAGATTTCTTAAAATATGTAGAATATTATGGTCTCAAAGTGTGATAATAAGAATCAGCATCAATACTTTGAATAATAGAACCTTTTGAGTGCAACCGGCTGGTGCAGGTAACAATATATTTTGATTTTTTTATGTGGAAGAACTTTATCCTGCTGGGTTACTCTGATTTCCGGGTAAAACGCAGTATGTTGCTTTATTACGAGTGAAATTATAGCGTTTATTGTATTGCAACATCGACTTCAATTCTCCCATGAAGTTAGAATTGGCCACGAACAAATGCAGAATAAAATACATATATCACAACAACGACATTACTATATTTATTTCTTAGTGATGATAAAGATTAAATGTTGTAAAATTAAAGAACTGCCAAATTTTCGGGCCTGACGTGTAATTCAATACGAGTTCCACCAAAAACAAAAATCTCGAAAATATGTCTAATAGAAACATATATAAAAATTTACTTTAAGCAACCTCTCTCTAAACTCCGCCACCACCCCCCACAAACCTCACTAATACAATCATTTAGCAAGAACAAAGTTCCATCATAAATAATTATCATCTATGGAATGCTTTGCCTAAGATTGTCATAACATTTTATGTCAATTTATGATATTAGTTTTACTAATGCCTGCTATTGTAGTTATCTCTAAAGGGGGGGGATAAAATTACAATTAAGTTGGGTGATCGAATGACCCTGTAATTTGAGTCATGGGTTTACACATAAATTAATTTATGCTTTACTGCCTTTAATTCCCATAGTTAATCTCGGTAGCATTATCAAACTACGTCAAAATTGTTATCAATCAGAACTGGTGCACTCAAATATCATATCATGTGTAATAGCATTTGTTTCATACGGTAATATTATGTTAGTCTAAAGGGCGCCTAGCTCAGAGCCGAGGGATGCCACACGACGGGTCAGATGTGAAATAAACCTAGAACTGTACGGACGACGTTATTGTCAGTTCCACAATGTTCACAAGAATTTGGAGATGTTTAGTTATGTTGTATTATAAGATAGGGCGATGTAGTATTGGCTTGGTTGTTTGCTACGCATCATCATAAAAACACAGTCCTAGTACTAAAAAATACACCAACAACAAACACTAAAACGCCTACCTCTGAGATCTGGTAATTGATCACGTGCCGAGGTCTAGATGCGGAAGTCATGATCTCCAAAGAGGTAGTACGTCATGTTGAGATCATCATGCAGCAATGGATCCAGATCTGGTAAGTTGAGTACACCTTCCTCTGGACACTCTTTTGAACTCGGAGTCGTTTGAAAATCTGTGCATCACTCTGATGATCCATGCCACCAATGTATGCCCAGAGGAACTTGTAGTCAGCATCGACAACAGCCATTAGCAGGATGGAGAAAAATGCCTTGGAGTTATGGTACAGGCATCCACTGTCACCCGGCTTGCGAATCTTGATGTGTTTCCCATCCACGGCACCTACAGCATGAGGAACATTCCATCTCAACCTCATCAGAGAACGCTACAAAGATGGCTTCACACACTTTTGGCACAAACTTGGTGACAGTGTGATGGCTGACACAGAACTGATAACCAATAGAAGGGTACGATTGTAACATGTTGGGATCTGGTCTAATCAAGTCGTCCTCATATTGCCATCAACTTCGCCACCAGTTGCCGAAGCAGGAAACCGATTTCATTTTTTAGCCGCTGATTTTTTCGTGATTTAGTCATTACCAAGTCCTAACCTTTGGCGACTGTGGAATGGGAAAGTTTTTTATGTGGCAAAATTTGCATATTTGTCGGGACCTAGTAGTTGATACCGCAACTCTTTCAGGTCCCGACTAGGCTCCCGAATTAGGTAACGATAGTGGAGTGGGGGTAAGTAAAATGACTTTATACCTCATCCCTGAGTAACATACAACTAACAAATGACTATATTAAATAGCATATTTTCAATGAACACATTGCTTAAAGCATCTCAATATATTTTTATTCTAAAAAAAATAATAATAAAAATAATCACAATGCGCTCAACCTTAAAATTGTTCTATATACACTATATACTACTCTTTAAAAAAATAGGATGAACACATTTAATATCTATATCAGTTCTGAATTTGCAATGCCAGCCATTCCCCCGCCATGATTCTAAGTGCTGCATACTCCGCTTCTAACTCCTTTATCCTTTGTCTTGCTGCAAACAGTTCCTGATGATCCTCTCTCTCTGACTCTACTAATCGCAGTCTTGTAGTTGTGACCTCTAACATGTCACATTCCTTAATTATTGAGTCTCGGAGTCGCTTCTTTTCTTTTCGCTTCCTTTTATATTCTTCTAGTTCATTTAAATTATTGTCTCTATGTGGTCCAGCCTGTATGGTGGAACTGGCTGCTGGTGTTTCTGCAAGAGTAGGGTGCACTTGCTTGTCTATTTTTCTAAAAACAATTACCAGATTGTCGCTCTGTTCAGTCTTGCTGGGAAAAAGATCTTCCATTGCTTTGTCATCTTGTACTTGTTCTCTTCTTGAAACGTCTGCTCTTCTGTCACCTTCCGTTGTTCTAGTTTCTTTATCTTCTTGCACTTTTTTCTTGACATTTATCAACATATATTTTATT
>JAGTTF010006048.1:0-20000 GCA_019095985.1 Streblospio benedicti
AACCCCCAAATACCACAATCAAATAACCCATGTTTTGAGTTCACTTTTACAGATAAAACAGTTTGACAACGTCCACTTTGTAAATACAATGCGGACCGTGAATCAACGGATTCACCATGGGAGCCAATACACCCCTGAGCGGTCCACTAAAATACGGCAAAAACGATGACAAAAAATTTAAAAAAGTGTATTAAAGGCTTAATGTTTCAAGTAATTCAAAACAATAAGTTAAAATTGGTCAATATTTAAAATCTACAATGGACCTTTTTTCTTGAATGTCCCCGTCAAAACACGGTGTACATTGCTCATTTTAAAAAGCTCCCCGTGTCGAAAAAAATTACTGTAAATTTTTTTAAAATAAAGAAAGTTCAAAAATATATGTTTTCTTGTTTCCCAAAACCCCAGTCGACAATACAGGTACCGAACACGGCCTGCTACCCCCGGAAGTGGCGCCCCACCTCGGGGGGGAACCAGTCCATAATGCAACCAACCCCGGAACACACCCCAAAAGCAAATGGGTTTCTCGATCATATAGGTATGCGGAAGGTCCATACGTAAAACATAAAAACGCCCGTAGAGACTACCGTGTCATGTATTCAATATATTCATAGAAATTCAAAGTCAAATGAACGTGATGGGAAGTAACCACTTTTCATTAGCAACAATGGACTAAATTGCAAGTGATAACAATTAGGTGTCATAATGTTAGTGGACACTATAGTACCAAGGGAACCAAAGTGAACGATACATATGAAGACCGAAGAGACACAAACCAGAGGCACTCCCAATTCAATTAGAAGATTTTACCCAACAAAGTGTTATAGAATGTGTTACATGCACAGTAGATAGATTTGCAGACGAGTGAGTTTTGTTAGAGCGACGACAAAGCAATGTACACATGTTTTTTTTCTTATAATTCAATTTCAAAAATAATCATTAATAAAAATAACAAAAATTTCCAAAAAATTAATTTATTATACAACATGTAGCCGACGATCTGCCAATGCAAATAATAAAATTTAATAAGCAACGACGAGGGAAATTTCAGTAAAAAGAAAAGTTTCTTTCATTTATTTTTTTCCCTTTTTTTTTACAAATTTACATAATTTAAAATTTAAACAACTATATCATTTTTACCCCATTAAAAGTACAAACTCTTGGTTTCTCTCAATGTGAAAGTGTACTGAATGGTACATAATGCAAACAGGCATGGTCAAAAAAGACCTGCATTCTAGTTTGCATTGTTCATTAGGCCCTTAAAGGAAACACCCTCAGAACGATTGTATTAGTTAGGATCCCCAAATTTAAATTTAAATTTATCCAAATTTTATGTAGTAAAAATAGATAGTCCCAAGTTAATAAAAGGGGTTTGGGCGTTTAATATGGACAGACCAGGAAATATATTTTTACTAAACAAAGACACACCAGGAACAATGTAAAAGAAAAAAGACTATGGGTAACATTATAAACAAACAAGAGTCGAACTTCAAACACTTCGAGACGGGTAGGAATGTGGTACTACATTGAGTCTCAGCACTAGGCGAGGCGGGGGAGCGAAATAGCTAGACTGGTAGTGGTGTGGGCTGTATATATACAGTGTTGATTCTATGTGAGTTAGATCTTAGTAAAATAGAAACCCTCCTTTTTAGTTAGGCCCTCACTATGATATTTAAAAAATAGTTAAAATCAATAAGATTGTTGTTACATGGTTCAAAAATTTTAAAAAACAAATTATTAATCTTGCAGAAGAATATTTTAAAAATAAAAAACATAAAGAAAAAACCAGGGCGTTTATCGTCAATTTTTTTAAATTTTGTGAGCTCTTTTGTGTTCATTAGAAAAACAAAAGAACAAAAAATCATGTTCCTTTTTTATGGTATGGGGTTTTCAAAGGGCGGATTTCTCTAGCCCTGGCAAAATTTCCCCAAAAAACCCTTTTTAAAAAAATATCCCTATGGATATTACCTTTGCCCTTTAAACTTGAATCGAATTGCGGACTTTTTTCCCCCTTTTTGCTCAATGATCATTCAATTTTTTCAAGACCACAAAAATAAAATTTAGGTTCATGTAAAGGCATTTTGGCGGGTTTACATCTGATCCATGTCCTAAAAGATATGATAACATAAAAGGTCACTAATTCCTACCACGTTTAAACGACCACTTTCTGAAAATAAAGGCAAAAGCAGAACCAAACCAGAACCAGAACCAACCCTAGAAACCCCACCCAAAAACGACCCCCCACCGCTAAAAGAGGATTTAGGCATGCAGTTAACCAATGAACAAAATTTTGTAGGTTCAAACCGTCTGAGTAGCGATGGGGGTTCGAACCAGCCCCCCCTGCTAAAAACCAAAAATTAAAAAAAAAATTAAAAACCCCCCATCTCAAAGGCTTTTTTGATGTTGACACTGAAGATATGAAGGACAGTGGTTCTGACAGTGATTGTTCCAAAGCTGAAAAAATTTCACAAAATCTAAAAAACAGATGGAACAAAAAATTTAAAAAAGAAACAAAAATTTTAAAATTTAAAAAATCCTGGTTCAAAGCTACTCAGGAAAAATATGATGGCCAAAGAAACTCTTTTCCCAACAACATGAATTTTGCAAGGTGAAATTTCAATTTAAAAGATTGGATACCGTTGGAAATTTTTTAAAAAAATGAGGAAAAAGGGCCCCCAAAAATGCCCGGAAAAAATTAAACAACACAATTTAGCTATCAAAAGATTAAACAATGAAATACAAAAAATTTGACCCCGCCCCGATGTTATGAAAAATTGATGGGATTAAATAAAAAATCATGCAGTGGTGTCCCCTGCACTGCGTTCCCGGGAAACTTTTGGGGAAATCAAACCCCCTAAAAACAACAAAGAAGGTGAAAAGCAGTTCTTAAAAAGGAATCTATTCATTCAATCAGCAAAAATTTTTTGATGTTAGAAAATGTATATTTTTTCATGTATTTACTTGTACAATTTTTCTTTCCTTAACAAATGCGTTATCATGTAGGTTTATATTATAAAAACAATATAGTTTGTATTTTAAAAAATATGTATTTTGTATTTATTTTAAAGGATTCTTTTTGACTAATATGAAGTGTGTTAATGAAAAGGAAAATTTTTTAGGCAATGAAAAGCACTGCTATAAAATGTATTTTAAAATATTATGTTCGGTTTCGTTTTGACTAATATGAATTTGTGTTAATGAAAGAGAAAATTTTATCCCGGCGAAAAATACTGCTATAAATGGACATCCATCCAGTGAAAATGTTTATGTACCCATCATTTACTGTAGGGGCTGTTTTCTTGTGTGTTCTTTCTTTACTGTAAAATCATTAACATTTCATAAATGCATGTACATACATGTGAAATGTACGGGTTAGATTTACAATACTGAACAAGAACTGAACAAGCAATGTATATCTTGTTATTTTCTTATATTTGTTTTAAACAACTATCTGTATATTTATTGAATTAAGAAAGCGATATACAGATGGTTGTACACACCTAAAAGCTTGATTATAGAAAAATACCAGTTTGATTTACACACACACAAACTACAATCTTACATTTTTTGTTTGAACTCTCTATAACAAAATATTAAAGCTCTGTCATAGAATTAGAATATTTCTCTATTGCAAAACTCAGCTCAGAACAAACAACAACTTAAAAAAATAATGCTGCTTGTATGTGTTTAAGTAAAGCGAGCTTGAAAATATAGGAAAAGGAAAAAAGATGGTCAATTTTAAAAAAAGCATAATCTATTCAGAAGTAAAATGTTGTTGCCCGCCGATCGAAAAGGACCATCTATCATCCACCCTGGGGGTTGTGACATTGGGTTGCTGTGGGTGCGCAGGTGGCTGGGGGGGCCCGAATCGTGCTTAAGAGTCTGGGGCAGTGGGGGACGGGGGAATGGTGGCAACTGTTGCGGGGTTGGCAGCTCTGCTTTTTTTGGCTTCCCGTCGCGTTTCAGCTGCTGCCGTCCTGTTTGCATCCCCATGATTTGGCCCTGGTGGACAGTTGATCTTACTTTCCTCTGTCTTGGGTGACTGCTCCCATGTGTTGTGATCAATGTTGAAAGGGCCCTTTAACCCAAAGGGTTTGAGTGTGTGATGAAACGCTTCCCCTTTTTCCACCTTGAGAAACGCTTGCCCATTCTGTAGCTCGCCAAACAAAAGTTTCTTTGGAAGCCTGTGGTCTGACATCAAGCCATGTGTCCCGGCCCCCGGGCTGGGACACATCAAAAAAATTTTAGATGCTGGGGGAGGTCAGCCGAGTGAGTTTCCCCCAGTTTGGGGTCCTGTCTTGCCACTTTATGCCGAAAATGCGGTGAGAACAACGGCCCGGTCACCTTGATTTTTAGTCTCTGTGGGGATCCCCCTTCTGTTCCAAACTTTTGAATACAGTCTTGGGTACTCGCTTCGCGATCTGGCGTTAACCGTCATCGTGGCCCGGGGTTTCTGGGGAAAAATTTTACCAAAGGGAAATGAACTTTTCCACCCCACTCAGTTTTGCCCGTTGTGAAGATGTTGGTTTAACATACCGCTTCCCCGGAGCTGGCTGGTGCATCACCTCAGTCTTCCTCGTGCTGATGGTGAGGCCGAAATTTCACAACATCAGAGTACTTTGCAACACAGTGTTGCATTCAGCTTCTGTAGCAGCATTAAAAGGGGACAGTCTCGGCAAACAGGGGAAATCATTGATGGTGTCTGGAAACCGGTTTTTCTTGGAGCCTCCCGACTTTGAAGGCGGGCCATCAGTCCCATACTTGATGCCGATGCCCGTCGGGGTCTTTGGGGGCATCTGTCAGCATGGCCCAAACATGAGGCTGAACAGGGTGGGGGGAAAGGGCACAACCTTTTTTCCTCCATTCGACAGGAAAGGGGGCAGAAAGGTTTTCCGTAGTCCTGGACTCTTTTCCCCGCATACCATCGTGTATTTGTCGTGCGATGGCGATGAACTTCCTTTGGGCCCTCCGTGCCCGCCCTGATTCTCCAAAATCCCCCTCTCTTACAGGGGTCAAAAGGGTTTCCGGTCGACGTAAAGGGGGATTACAGGTCAGCGTTCTTTTTGACACTTCTCTTGAACTGTCTAGCAGCAAACACCATGTATAGTCCCCTGGGGGCTTTCCCGGGGAAACCACACCCGGGTCTCAGGTAGGAGGCTCTCCCGGTGGAGGCCTTGCTGAGGTGTGCATTGAGGCGATTGGTAGAACTCTTGCCAGGATCTTGCCTGGCCCGGGCAGCAGGGGGAAATTCCCCGATGATTGTCACAGACCTGGCGGGGTTTTCCTTTTCGTTTGTAGAGGTGCGATGGAGGGATCCCCCAAAATCCTTTGGGACTGTTTGTGCTGCCAGATGAGCAAAACAGTTGGTGAAGTTTTTCCGTCAGGACCATACCCCCTTCTTTGTAGATCTCGCTGGGATGGAGTCAGGCCCGGCGCTTTACCACTGGATAAGAGTCCCGGGGTGCTCTCTGGATCTCTTTCAAAAAATAGGTATGGCGTCCATTTTTTCTTCAACGGGGGCTTGGGCTAACCCGTCAATGGCTTCATCTTTATTGGGAAGGCCTGTTCAGTACACCATAAAAATGTTCTGCCCCCTCTCCAGGAGTTTCTCCCTTTTCGGTGATCAGCGTTGACCAGTCAGCACTGAAAGTGGGGCCAAAAAATCCCAAAAAGTAGTAGGGATGGGGGTTTCCCTTTAAGCTGTTGGAAAATTCCAAAAAGGGTTTCCCGTCTGAAAAGCTCTGGATCTCGTCTGCTTTGCTGCTCAGCCAGGAATCATGCATGAGATGCAACTTTGCTTGGATGGTGCTCTTTTCATTTCTCAGACCGTCTTTCTTTGATATTGATGTTGGGTCGGCAAGATGAGCTTTGTAGGCACTATCTTTTTCCCCTAAATTTGATCTCGCGTCGTTTTTAAAAAACCAAAATCTTTGTGCTTCCCGGTTGGGCAAAGGCACTCCATGGCAGTGTTAACACTGTATCCGGAGTGCGGGCCCAAAGGGGTCTCAACGTCCTCCTGTTAGCATGTGGCATCAAGCATTCTTCCAAGGTGTCAACAAATGACTGTTTGATATTGCTGACCTTCAGTTGCTGGATGTTCAGCGTTTTGGCACTTTCACACCTCCCCTGTGGCCGTCTCTGGGTTCTACACGGAGTGTATTGATTAAAACATGCTCGACTGTTTGGCGATTTGTAAAAATTGCTGCTGAAAGTCTAGTATAAAATTATACTACACTCGACCTCGTCATTTAAAAAATCTAAATTTGTCGGAGTCGTAATGAGTAAGGCGGGGTACGTTATGCTAAACAACATGGAATTGGCGCTGGTGTGTGATAAATGCACGGGTGTCGTCAGAATAGCATGTTCTACTACAAAATGGTGACCGGTTACGATTTCTCTTAAAAATATGAAATAATTATTGGAATTTACATGGATTAACAATGTGTCATTGAATGTTAATGATGTAGATCTGATGTAGAAAATATATATGACTTTCCATAATAAGACTGGTCACTTGTGTTTCGTTTGAAAGGCGCATTAGCCATTTTGCACATCCAGTCTGCTATTTCAAATCTGTGTCTGTCACTGTCAGTAATTCAGTGGCAGTGTTATTTTGCTTGTAGCCGATAAAGCCGCGGGGGTGAGAGTGCACGGGAAGATGACACGGCGGTGGTGTGGGGGTGGGGGGATCTATCCCCAAATTTTTTTAAAATGTGATGAATTTTTTCTGGAATCTAGTGTATGATTTACAGAAAAGTTGGGTACTTAATATCATTTTTTGGGCTAGCACCTCTAAGAAATTATTGACCACTATTTAAAATCTAAGGTGGCCTTTAGACCCCTTTTATGATTTCGTAAAATCATCCCTGCAGTCATCCGGTCTATACCTGCCAAAAGAAAACTGAACAAAATGTAGTAAAGTTTATAAATGTTTTTCTTAGTATTTATATTCGTTTAATAACATGTTTCATTTTTATTCATAACAGAATCTTAAATTAATAAAGACAATTAACAACTGGCAATTGGCTAGTGTAAAACAAAAAAAACACACTAGACGATCTCGGCTAGTGTGAAATTCTTTTGGCTAGTGTAAATTTCAACTCACTAGCCAATTTGGCTAGTAGCTCGATTACTTTTCGGTAGGTGGTAAACCGATGGAGCTGTATATATATACAGTGTTGATTCTATGTGAGTTAGATCTTAGTAAAATAGTAACATAACAACTAGTTACTGGTCCTCACTATGATAAGTGGTGGAGATTAAGGGATCGAATCCTTTTCACGATACATTGTGTATATTGAGTTCGTTTCGGATAGGCGCGTAAAACGGATTGCCCAGCTTCACTAATTGTGCAAGCAGATGTTTTCCTCGTCTACGCCTAAACCGGGTAAGAAACTTATTATAAAATTACACCCAATCGAGTTCTGAACACGATTCCACCCTTGACTGCACATTTACGGGTGCCGAGGGAACTGTAATTTTTAAATCTCTTAGTGACTCTCAAATCAAATACACAATGGACAAGCAAAGCAACGGAGAGGGCGAAAACTTAACATAGCGGCCGGCGGCGAGAATGACCCTGCTAAGGCCCCTCTTCCTCCCTCCCCAATAGAGGATAAGAATCATGATCAGCTCGCGCAAGCTTTTCATGACCTGATGGACGAGTTCAATCAGACAAAGTCTCATCTGCAACATCAAATCAAGTTGATTGATGATAAATCGCAACGCAAAATTGCGAAACTGAAAGCTGAAAATGACAGGTTAAAGTCCCAATTAGCATCTAGCGGTTCTGATTCAGACGTGCAACGTCACGGTAGTAGTCGGCGCGTCAAATATGTATACGTAACAGAACCACAGCGACCAGAGCCTTCTGCTGAATTGATAGCTCTGCAGCAGACAGTCAGATCGCTACAACAGGACTTGTCCAACATGTCCATACATTTTCAAAAACCCAGAGAGGACAATATGTCCGTCCTGGCTGCCTCCATAAAGACCTGGCCAGCCAAGTGCATCAAACACCCCGCACACCCGTTAATCGTGGTCCCAATATCAACCTCCCTGAATTTACAGGGGCGCAAAACAGCTCTTTCGAGCGTTGGGCACGTGACCTCGAGGTTAGTTTCACCCATTTGGGCTGGAACGATGCGATCCCATAGCGCAGAACAATACTACCAACCTTGCTTAAGAAATATGCGCGCGCAGAATATGATCGTATACCAGATGTACAACACATGAATTTTAAAGAGGTTATGCACACACTTAATAAACTGTTTGCCCACTCTGAAAAAACCCATCCATGCGAGGTACCAACATACGGCACGTCAACAACGCGAAAACGAGTTGGTACGTAATTACTCTGCTGATATTTTACAACGGATGGAAGATTGCCAAATGCTTTCAGAAGAGTCACGCGTTATCACGTACATCAATGGATTTTTGCCTCATATACGCGTAAAGCTGGCGTGTATGGAATACAACAGCTTAACTCAGGCAATTGCATGTGCCGAGAAAGCAGAAAACGCCATCGCATTGAAAAACAATTGCAACAAGGTGTTTCAGCAATGTCGTTCGCCCAAGCCGGAGGGGCATGAAAAAGAATCTGATAAAAAGATACTCACGGGACAATAAATCGCGTTCAAAGTCACGGCAATCTCGATCAAAATCTCGGCGACTTCCACGAGTTCTCGATCACGATCAAAATCGTCAGACAAAAGGTCTAGTAGCAAGCATAAAGACCACAGAAAGAAATCACAGAGAAGTGAGAATTCTGTGAATGAAATTGCAGAGGGTGAACAGGATTTAAACTAAAATACTGTACCACTGGACAATACATCAATATGTAGTTTCCAACAGAGTAGTGACAACAAAACCCTAGACGTAAATTTTACAGTAATTCAGTGGTACAATTATCTTTTCCAAATAGAAATTTAGCCATCAAAGCCTTATGTGATACAGGGGCGGCGATCTCTGCATGTTCTGAATCCCTCATAGCAAAAATATTGCCTCAATACAAGCTTAGTTTAGTGCCCACCAGTAAGTCTTTTAATGTCGCAAACACACATACAGTGAAACCCATCGGATCCACCGCGTTGGGGTTTAAATTGCAGAATCAATGGTTCTCAACACACGTGTATGTATTTAAAGAGCTCAGTCACCAATTTATACTGGGCAGACCTTTTCTACAGCAAAACAAAGCTGTCCTCAATTTTGACAGACAAATAATAACCTTACGACCTTGCAAATTACATGCTCAACGCAACGTTGTGGTCAGACCAAAGTCAATATGTTTGATACCTGGAAAGGTGACCAACAAGCATAACCATGTACACTATTCCACGGGTTTAGTGGGTAATGTGCAAACATATGATGATCAATGCAATGTAATTGATACAGTCGTTTCTATATCAAATAACACGGCTCCAGTGATGATCAAAAACGATTCCTCACAACCACTCTACATTCACAAAGGTCAAAAAAAAAAGGGTACTGCAATTTTCGATACTCTGGCGACTGCTCACCATGCAACAACCACTTTAGAGTTCTGGTAAGTCTTGTGACCTGGTACTATCCAGACAATCGCAATATCACCTCTGCTCAGCACCTAAATGCTGGACACATGCCCAGTACGCTCTCAATGGAGACAAAATGGCGGTTGCAATGTTTACAATCATCGCAGTGGTGGTAATCAACCACACCTCTGCCAGAAGTAATTCTCATAAATCTGTGGATATTTTCCACAACCACGACCGGACACTACATAAGGACCCTTGGAATGAATACAGTGACACTTGCAATCAAAACTACAGCCTCACCATACACGTCCCGTGAAGTCTCCTTTTGAGAAGTCTCAAGACTGCAGCCTCAACATAAAGCAACAGCTCATAGACAGTGAGGAGAACAATCTAGTTTAACATTATGATGTCCATCCGACCAACTACGATTGGCCCAAAAATAGACAAAATAAAATAATGGTTACCACACCTATTTATAGCCAACCTCCTAATACCACAATCAAATAACTAACCCATGTTTTTGAGTTCACTTGTTACAGATAACAACAGTTGACAACGTCCACTTTGTAAATACAATGCGGACACGTGAATCAACGGATTCACCATGGGAGCCAGTACACCCCTGAACGGTCCACCAGATACGACGCAACAACGATGACTAAAATTTAAGTGTATTCAAGACTTAATGTTTCAATGTAATTCAAAACAATAAGTTAAAATTCGGTCAATATTTAAAATCTACAATAGACCGTTTTCTTGAATGTCTCAGTCAAAACACGGTGTACGTTGCTCATATTAAAGCTCTCCGTGTCGAAAAAATAGTACTGTACCATATTATTTTAATATAAAGAAAGTTACTAAAATATATGTTTTTCTTGTTTCCCAGAAACCCAGTCGACAATACAAGGTACCGAACTACGAGCCTGCTACACGAGAACTGGCGCGCCCACCTCGACGGGAACCAGTCCATAATGCAACCAGCCAACTACCGTGATCATGTATTCAATATATTCATCGAACACAGCAAAACCGGCCGGTTGCTCGATCATATCGTTTTAAGTACTGCAATGAAGGTCCATAATGTAAACATAAAACGCTCGTAGAGACTACCGTGTCATGTATTCAATATATTCATAGAAATTCAAAGTCAAATGAACGTGATGGGGAAGTAACCACTCCCTTTCATTAGCAACAATGGACTAGATTGCAAGTGATAACAATTATGTCATAATGCTAGTGGACACTACATTACCAAGGGAACCAAAAGTGAACGATACATATGAAGACCGAAGAGACAATAAACTAGGAGGCACTCCCAATTCAATTAGAAGATTTTACCCAACAAAGTGTTATAGAATGTGTTACATGCATATAGATAGATTTGCAGATGAGTGAGTTTTGTTAGAGCGACGACAAAGCAATGTACACATGTTTTTTTTCTTATAATTCAATTTCAAAAATAATCATTAATCAAAAAATAACAAAATTCCCAAAATTAATTTATTATACAACATGTGTATGCTTTTTCGGCGATCTGCCAATGCAAATATTAAAATGACAACGCAACGACGAGGGAAATTGTAAAAAGTAAAGTTTCTCTTTCATTTATTTTTTCCATTTTTTTTCTTACAAATTTACATATTAAATTAATCAACTATATCATTTGACGGCTCATTACACCGTACAAACTCTTCGTTGCTCTCAATGTGAAAGTGTACCGAATGGTACATAATGCAAACAGGCATGGTCAAAAACGACCTGCATTCTAGTTTGCATTGTTCATTAGGCATTGTAATGACAGCACCACTACCAGAACGATTGTATTAGTTAGGATCAGCAAATTTAAATTTAAATTTATCATAATTCTATGTAGTATAAGAGATAGTCCCAAATTAATAAGGGGTGGACGTTTAATATGGACAGACCAGGATATATGACATACTAAACAAAGACACACCAGGAACAATGTAAAAGACTATAAAGACTCCAAACACCCCCGAGACGGGGTAGGAATGTGGTACTACATTGAGTCTCAGCACTAGGCAAAGCAACTAGCTAGACTGGTAGTGGTGTGGGCTGTGCCATATATACAGTGTTGATTCTATGTGAGTTAGATCTTAGTAAAATAGTAACATAACAACTAGTTACTGGTCCTCACTATGATATTTCAAAATAGTTACACATCAATAAGATTCGTTGTTACATCGTTCAAAATTTAAAACAAATTATTAATCTTGCAGAAGAATATTTTCAAATAGAAACATAAAGTAAACCATGACGTTTATCGTCAATATTTTTAGTTTTGTGAACGTCTTATTGACGTTCATTAGAAAAACAACAGAACTAAAATCATGTTCCTCTTTATGGTATGAGGGTTCACAAACGGCGGATTTCTCTAGTCTAGCAAAATTTCTCCAGAAAAACTTTTCAAAAAATGACATCCCTATGGATATTACCTTTGACCTTCACTTGAATCGAATTGCGAACATTTTATCGCCATTGCTCAATGATCATTCAATTTTTTTTCAAGACCACAAAAATGAAATATTAGGTTCATGTAAAGGCACTGGCAATTATTACATCCTGATCCATGTCCTCAAAGATATGATAGACATAGAGTTCACTAGAGCTAATCCTACCACATTTAAACGACCACTCTCTGAAAACAAAGCTAAAGCAGAACACAAACCAGAACCAGAACCAATCCCCAGCACATCAGCCAAAAACGAGCCCCCGCCACTACTATAGAGGATTTAGGCATGCAGTTAACCGATGAACTAAGCACTGATACGGATTCAAACCCTCTGAGTAGCGATGCAGATTCGAACGCAGCACCCCCTGCTAAAAAAAAACAAAAAATTAACCAAAAAGATGTCAAAAAAAGCCCCATCTCAGGAGCGTTTTTTTGATGTTGACACTGAAGATATGAAGGGCAGTGGTTCTGACAGTGATTGTTCCAAAGCTAGCAAAAATTTCACAAAATCTAAGAAACAGATGGAACAACAAATTAAAAAAGAAACTAAAATATTGAATTATACAAATGCCTCGTTCGAAGTTACTCAGGAAAAATATGATAGCGTAGCAACTCTCTTCAACAACATGAGGTTGCATGGTGAAATTTCGATTTCAAGATTGGATACCGTTCGTGCCAAAGTTTTAAAAAATGAGGAGAAAATGGCCCAAAAAATGTCCGAAAAAATTAAACAACACAATTTAGCTATCACAAGATTAAACAATGAAATACAGAAAATTGATCAACTGACCGATGTTATGAAAAAATTGATCGATTCCGTAAAAGATAACCAGAATACATGCGGTGTGTGTGCCCTGCACTGCGTTGCAGGACTGCTTGGGGTAATCAAACCTCCTAAAAAACAACAAAGAAGGCGAAAAGCAGTTCTTAAGAAATGAATCTATTCATTCAATCAGCAATATTAACTTTGATGTTAGAAAATGTATATTTTGTACTGATTTTTTTAAAACCAGAGCTGATGTTAAATGCGATTACTTATAAAAAAACAATGTAGTTTTACTTTTGAATTCATGTATTTACTTGTACAATGTTTCTTTCCTTAACAAATCGCAGTTATCATGTATGGTTTATATTATGAAAACAATATAGTTTGTAGTTTAAAAACATATGTATATATGTATATTATGTTAGGATTCATTTTGACTAATATGAAGTGTGTTAATGAAAAGGTAAATTTTAGGCAATGTAAAACGCACTGCTATACACATGTATATATGTATATTATGTTCGGATTCAATTTGACTAATATGAAGTGTGTTAATGAAAGAGATAAATTTTATGCAGCGTAAAATGCACTGCTATAAATGTTGTGTGTTTTTTTTTTTACTGTAAAATCATTAACATTTCATAAATACATGTACATACATGTGAAATGTACAGATTAGATTTACAATACTGAACAAGAACTGAACAAGCAATGTATATCTTGTTATTTATCTTCATATTTGTGTAACAACTATCTGTATATTTATTGAATTAAGAAAGCGATATACAGATGGTTGTACACACACCTAAAAAAAGCTTGATTATAGAAAAAATACCATTTTGATTTACACACACACAAACTACAATCTTACATTTTTTTTTTGTTTTTTTAACTCATCTATAACAAAAGTATTAGAAGCTCTGTCATAGAATTGAGAATATTTCTCTATTGCAAAACTCAGCTCAGAACATAACAACAACAACAAATAATGCTGCTTGTATGTGTTTAAGTGAGCGAGCAGAAAATATATGGAAAATAAAAGATGGTCAACTTTAAAAAAGCATAATCTATTCAGGTCAACAAGGACCATCTATCATCCACCCTAACATTGGGTTGCTGTGGGTGCGCAGGTGGCTGGTCAAATCGTGCTTGGAAGAGTTCGGGGCAGTGCGGACAGGGAATGGTGGCAACTGTTGCAGGGTTGGCAGCTCTGCTCTTTTTGGCTTGCGTCGCGTTTCAGCTGCTGCCGTCCTGTTTGCATCACATGATTTGGCACCCTGGTGGACAGTTGATCTCCACTTTCCTCTGTCTTGCGCTGACTGCTCCCATGTGTTGTGATCAATGTTGAAGGCCTTCAACAAGGCTTTGAGTGTGTCGATGAAGCGCTTCCTTTGTCCACCTTGAGAACGCTTGCCATTCTGTAGCTCGCCAAACAAAAGTTTCTTTGGAAGCCTGTGGTCTGACATGCAAGCCATGTGTCCGGCCCAGCGGCTGGGACTGCATCAAAAACGGTGTAGATGCTGGGCAGGTCAGCACGAGTGAGTTACCTCAGTGTCTGGGATCCTGTCTTGCCACTTTATGCCGAGAAGTGCGGTGAGAACAACGGCCCGGTACACCTTGATCTTAGTCTCTGTGGTGATCCCTCTTCTGTTCCAAACTTTTTGAATACAGTCTGCCAAAGGCAGCACTCGCTTTCGCGAGTCTGGCGTTAACCGTCATCGATGGCGGCGTTTCTGGAGAGTGTGCTACCAAGGTAAGTGAACTTGTCCACCGCACTCAGTCTCTGCCCGTTGATGAAGATGTTAGGTTTAACATACCGCTTCCCTGGAGCTGGCTGGTGCATCACCTCAGTCTTCCTCGTGCTGATGGTGAGGCCGAAATTGTCACAAGCATCAGAGTACTTTGCAACACAGTGTTGCATGTCAGCTTCTGTAGCAGCATTAAGGGCACAGTCATCGGCAAACAGGAAGTCATTGATGGTGTCTGGAAACCTTGGTTTTGCTTGGAGCCTCCTGACTTTGAAGACGGAGCCATCAGTCCTATACTTGATGCCGATGCCCACGTCGGGCGTCTTTGAAGCATCTGTCAGCATGGCCGAGAACATGAGGCTGAACAGGGTGGGGGCAAGGACACAACCTTGTTTCACTCCATTTACGACAGGAAAGGGGTCAGAGGTCTCTCCGTAGTCCTGGACTCTTGCCAGCATACCATCGTGTATTTGTCGTGCGATGGCGATGAACTTCCTTGGCCATCCGTGCCGCCATGATTCTCCAAAAGTCCCTCTCTACTTACAGTGTCAAAGGCTTTGGTCAGATCGACGTAGGTGGATTACAGGTCAGCGTTCTGTTCTGACACTTCTCTTGAAGCTGTCTAGCAGCAAACACCATGTCATAGTCCCGTGGTCTTTCCGGAAGCACCACACTGGCTCTCAGGTAGGAGGCTCTCAGGTAGGAGGCCTTGCTCGAGGTGTGCATTGAGGCGATTGAGTAGAACTCTTGCCAGGATCTTGCCTGCGACGGACAGCAGGGAGATTCCACGATGATTGTCACAGACCTGGCGGTTTCCTTTGCGTTTGTAGAGGTGCGATGGAGGCATCCCTAAAGTCCTGTGGCACTGTCTCGTGCTGCCAGATGAGCAGAAACAGTTGGTGAAGTTTTTCCGTCAGGACCATACCGCCTTCTTTGTAGATCTCAGCTGGGATGGAGTCCGAGCCAGGCGCTTTACCACTGGATAAGAGTCGGGCTGCTCTCTGGATCTCTTTCAAAGTAGGTATGGCGTCCATTTTCTCTTCAACGGGGACTTGGGCTAGCCTGTCAATGGCTTCATCATTGATTGTTGGAAGGCCTGTTCAGTACACCATAAAAGTGTTCTGCCCCATCTCCAGGAGTTTCTCCTTGTCGGTGATCAGCGTTGACCAGTCAGCACTGAGAAGTGGGGCCAGAGATCCAGAAGTAGTAGGGCCATAGACTTCCTTCAAGCTGTTGTAGAAATTCTTCATGTCGTTCCTGTCTGAAAAGCTCTGGATCTCGTCTGCTTTGCTGCTCAGCCAGGAATCATGCATGAGATGCAACTTTGCTTGGATGGTGCTCTTTACATTTCTCAGACCGTCTTTCTTTGATATTGATGTTGGGTCGGCAAGATGAGCTTTGTAGGCACTATACTTTTCCTCTAGCAGCTGCTTGATCTCGCGTCGTTTTCATCAACCAGTCTTTGTGCTTCCTGGTAGTCGGCCCAAGGCACTCCATGGCAGTGTTATACACTGTATCACGGAGTGCGGCCCAGGCAAATCTCAACGTCCTGGCCTGTTAGCACTGTGGCATCAAGCATTCTTCCAAGGTGTCAACAAATGACTGTTTGATATTGCTGACCTTCAGCTTGCTGATGTTCAGGCGTTTTGGCACTTTCACACCCTGTGGCCGTCTCTTGGGTTCTACACGGAGCTTCAGTTTGGAGATGACGAGTCGGTGGTCTGTCCAACACTCTGCGCCACACATGGCCTTTGTGACTCGAACGTCTTGCCTGTCCCTCTTCCTTACGATGACATAGTTGATTAGATGCCAGTGCTTTGAGCGGGGGGTGCATCCATGTCGTCCTGTTCGGGTCGGGAGTTTGAAGACGGTGTTGGTGATCAAAAGGCCATGTTCTGCACAGGTCTGGAGGAGGAGTAGACCGTTGCTGTTGCAGTTTCCGACCCCATGCTTGCCAATCACTTCTTCCCAGGAGACGCTGTCAGCTTTAAAAAAAGCATAATCTATTCAGAAGTATAAATAATCTGTATATCACTAGCATTGTATCACATAGTCTGTATAATCTTAGTAGACGCTGGTCAACTTTAAAAAAGCATAATCTATTCAGAAGTATAAATAATCTGTATATCACTAGCATTGTATCACGATAATAGAAGAAGTTCGGTGTGTATTGATTAAAACATGCTCGACTGTTTGGCAATTGTAAAAAATTGCAACTGAAAGTCTAGTATAAATTACACTACTTTCGACTTCGTCATTTAAAAAATCTAAAAAGCATGTGTATATTCCGAAATTCATGGATCATGACCAAATAGTTTTTAGAAATCTGTGTTGTTATTGTCCGCCATGACACCTGCAATGAGGCAGTGGCTATTTGTCGGACTCGTAATGAGTAAGGCGGGGTACGTTATGCTAAACAACATGGAATTGGCGCTGGTGTGTGATAAATGCACGGGTGTCGTCAGAATAGCATGTTCTACTATAAAATGGTGACCGGTTCCGATTTCTCTTAAAAATATGAAATAATTATTGGAATTTACATGGATTAACAATGTGTCATTGAATGTTAATGATGTAGATCTGATGTAGGTAATATATATGACTTTCAATAATAAGACTGGTCACTTGTGTTTCGTTTGAAAGGCGCATTTTGCACATCCAGTCTGATATTTCAAATCTGTGTCTGTCACTGTCAGTAATCCAGTGGCAGTGTTATTTTGCTTGTAACCTACAGCGCCGCGGGGGTGAGAGTGCACGGGAAGATGACATGGCGGTGGTGTGGGGGGATCTATCCCCAAATTTTTAAAAATGTGATGCATTTTTTCTGGAATCTAGTGTATGATTTACAGAAAAGTTGGGTACTTAATATCATTTTTTGGGCTAGCACCTCTAAGAAATTATTGACCACTATTTAAAATCTAAGGTGGCCTTTAGACCCCTTTTTATGATTTCGTAAAATCATCCCTGCAGTCATCCGGTCTGTACCTGCCAAAAGAAAACTGAACAAAATGTTGTAAAGTTTATAAATGTTTTTTCTTAGTATTTATATTCGTTTAATAACATGTTTTATTTTTATTCATAACAGAATCTTAAATTAATAAAGACAATTAACAACTGGCAATTGGCTAGTGTAAAACAAAAAAAACACTAGACGATCTCGGCTAGTGTGAAATTCTTTTGGCTAGTGTAAATTTCAACTCACTAGCCAATTTGACTAGTATGAAAAAAAACTTGTGTCATTCGCTGATAGTGTGCATGTAATATAATGCCTACAGAAAACATCAGCACAAGTGAACAAACTTGCTCACTTTTTACCATCCCAAGCAAAATAACATGCATCTCAACTCACTTGCTGACGAGAAGGCACACTTTGAGATTTTCATTTTGCTCTGATAACTCGACTCGGCTCAAAAAACCAGCACTGTATATGCATTCACAAGCTAGCTCACACAGACTATAACAACAAAATATTGCAGCTAGCTGCACGCGACCACATGAGGTACAAAATGCAGCTACTTCTGACATTCTTGTTAGTACGTTGTACACTGCTGTAATAACCCAATATACCAGAGTCAATATCTACTCTTTGCAGGTTTTTTTGTCAACCATTTCATCTCTTCAGTGAAATCGACACTTCACTTGAGCCATTTATTTTAATGAAATCATGAGCATTGCACTTTGAAACAACAAAAACAACAAAAGAATAAAAGTTGGTGCACTTCATTTTTGTCAACATAATTAACAATATTACATTGTAGATATGTACATATGCTTTTAGAATTATTGGAAATTTGTTTCTTTTTTATCTCTCTGCAAATCAAACTGCTATTCTGTTTGAAAAATCACACCTCAAATTTATCGAGTGCTCATGTTTACAACCCAATATGCTGTATACATGCAAGAGAATCTGCTTAGCACATGTTCACATTACCCTTGCAAAATTGCAATTACAAGTTGTTTGCTTTCAATTTCTTGACTCTACTAGCTAGACTACACCACTGCAAACGGTGAGCAGAGCAAGTAAGCTCCTTACAAAAAAAATTTTCACAAATGCATGCTGAATGAAGTTAAACTGATCGAATGCTTTGCCATTCTTTTTTTCAATGAAAAATACAACTTTTCATTCTTTTTTTTCCACATTTGAATTACATTTTTTCTTCATTTTGACAGCATTATTTAGTTTTGACTGTGAATTTTTAGATTATCTACAAAACCAATGATGGATATAAGCATTATATTCAATGTGTGAGTATAATATATATATAGCAAAACAAAAAGCCTCAATCAGATACATGTAATGTTTAGGAACTGCTTCATCCAGTTTGACTTTGCTCTGCTCATCCACTGGCGAAGAAACGATATGCATGCTAACTGCAATCACTGCTGAGCAAATATTACATGTGTGTGTGTGTGTGTTTTGCTTCTTTGTATTTGACACTTCTCTCTGCAGAAAAAACTCAACTCATACAATCTACGTAATATTCTGCTTGAATCCACTACAACACACAAATGTGTTAGTGATCCTTTAACTCTTTTCTTCTGATGTATGGTGTTTGCATCATTTTTCATGCTAAACCATTTTCTTTTTTTCTCCCAACGAGATGTACTTGCGTCAATAGGAAAATTTCCTCCCACTATATATTCACTTCTCATGAAGAAGGATAAAAAATGGGTAACATTTTTTTAACAAGCATAATCAGTTCAAAAGGTATAAATAATATGTACATCACTATCATATGAATTGCATAATCTTAGTACATATATATGTGTATATATATTTTTGTCATTCTTGCCTCCGTATTGGGTTTCATAGTGCACCACACACATATACATGTTCTTCTCATGACATTCAAAACAGCAATCACAAGTTGCTTTCCATTCAGGTTTAGACTGGTGAGCACAACGGAGCCAGATTTTGTCTCTACAAACTCAACTTTACATTCTGATGGTCTTTTGCAGTTTTTTCCTCCTCGAAGGAATGCAACAAGGACAAACTATCATTCTAATCAATAATAGACCCTAGACCTAGTTTTATTTAATTTTATGTATAGTGTAAATAATTGTTCATGCAACATGTGAATATGTTATAACATCAAGTAATTCAAGAGACCTAGCTCTGCACCAAAGCACCATTGGCGGCTTTGCCCAACATACAGGGCTTTTGCCAATTATTTAAGATGAAGAAGACACGTATATTGGGGAAATATTGGAAGATCTCTGGTCTTGGTGAAAAAAATGGAGGAACATTAAAAATCAAGGAAAAACTTAAACAAAAGACTAAATCTGCCTGGTGTCAACATGAAATAGATGACATAAAATCACAAACACTTAATTCTCTGTTGAAAATTTGAAAGTGATTACATTATTTCTTATTTATTGTAGTTTTTTTAATGAATTTATTATTGAATTATGCAATTATTGTGTTTCAATACATGTCATGGATATAATATTAGTGAAACATCTGTTAAATTGGATTCAAGGACTGTGATTGGAGATTTGACTTA
>JAGTTF010006048.1:25000-26032 GCA_019095985.1 Streblospio benedicti
AAGGTGCAAAAAATGCGTTTTTTGTGCTTTTCACAGTTCGATTTTCTCGTATACGTATCTAGGACACTATTAGCCCGATTCACGTGCTGTTTGTTGCTACGCGTAGCTGCATGTCTAAGCTTTAAAGGCGGTGCTTGTTGGACCCAAATAGGTAGAAAACTGAGTGAGCAGCGTGTGATTGCGCAATGACACCCCGACTCAGTATTTGCTTATTTTTCGCTCGGCGTTTTTCAAATGTACGATCTTCTCGTATACGTATCTCGAAGACTATTAGGTCAATTCATGTGCCGTTTGTTGCTACGCGTAGCTGAATGTTTACGCTTCAAAGCGGTGCTTGTTGGACCCCGATAGTTAGAAAACTGAGTGAGCAGCGTGTGATTGCGCAATGACACCCCGACTCGAGTATTTGCCCGCTCGGCGTTTTTCAAATGTACGATCTTCTCGTATTTCTCGCTTATTTTTGCCGCTCGTTTAAGCATAAAGCGTTTTGGTGTGAGCAAAATGCTCTTCTCGTATACGTATCTCGAAAACTATTCACAGTTGATTCATATGTGCCGTTTGTTGTTGCTACCCCGATATGTCTAAGCGTACGCAAAGCCAGGTGCTTTTGTTTTTTCGCCAACCCCGATAGTTAGTAAACTGAGTGAGCAGCGTGTGATTGCGCAATGACACCCCGACTCACCCCGACTCAGTATTTGCTTATTTTTCGCTCGGCGTTTTTCAAATGTACGATCTTCTCGTATACGTATCTCGAAAGACTATTAGCCCGATTCACATGCCGTTTGTTGCTACGCGTAGCTGCATGTTTACGCTTCAAAGCGGTGCTTGTTGGACCCCGATAGTTAGTAAACTGAGTGAGCAGCGTGTGATTGCGCAATGACACCCCGACTCGAGTATTTGCTTATTTTTCGCTCGGCGTTTTTCAAATGTACGATCTTCTCGTATACGTATCTCGAAGACTATTAGCCCGATTCACATGCCGTTTGTTGCTACGCGTAGCTGCATGTTTACGCTTCAAAGCGGTGCTTGTTG
>JAGTTF010006048.1:26132-48198 GCA_019095985.1 Streblospio benedicti
CATTGTGTCTTTAAAATCGTGTGCATTCAACTAAATGCATTGTGACAAAACAAAACTCATATGTAATTTCATGCTATTTCAAATCCAAGTTTCTTATTATTGTCATGTTGTATGTATTTCATTTAACGTTTCAAGTTCTTCGGTTGATTAATTCTTAATGTGTTATTCAACAGTATAATAACTGGACTTATGTAGTATGTAAACTAGACTCTTGTATATTTTTATATCCTAGTTAGCATGTAGCTCTTGTTCAATATATATATTACGATAAGATTGAATGTATGTATATGTTTACATTCGTGCTCATATTGAGTATTGGGATGAGGTCTAGAGGTCCTTTTGTACGTGCAAAAGTCCCTTATTTGGCGGGGGGGATTGTAATGGTAGACTTATCAGGCACCGCTTTTGCTCATACTCAAGGCAGGGACCTCCTGCCTATGAGTCTACTAGACCTCAACCCGCTCTTACTAGTCTATTGAGCTAGACGAGCACGGGATATATATACTGGAACTCGATGTAACTAGACAGTCAATAAATAGAATCAACAACTACTTCTCTTCCTTCAAATCCAACATCACAATATGACCGTGAGGGGAAGGTGATAGAGATGTATTTAATCTTTCCCAGAGCTGTATAGTGACGGGAGCTGGTGTGAGAGATGTGGGACAGGGGAAAGAATAGGAAGGGAGGAGCATTTAATTTGTTCCAGATCTCATCAGTTTCAACCAGAGCAGCAGCAGGAAGGGGATGCATTAATTATGGACATGTTTTGATGGGAATGGGGAATGAGCGGATTGGGGCGGACATGGTTGGTGGTGAGGCAGGGAGGAGCATTTTATATGTTCCAGATCTCATCAAAAACAACCCGAGTAATTACATCCCCTCTTTCATCAGCGAAGGAACAGTGTGTAGTTGATCAATTATTGTAAAATGTTCATCTTTATACCGTGATAGATACCCTTTACGAAAAACCCCTTTGATTTTTGTTACCACAACTCTATCCCCAATTTTGAACTTACTATTCTTCATTTGTGAGTTAACGTATCCCCCGTACTGACGTTCCCAGACAGCTCTTTCATTTTTTTTATTCACTTGGTTAGGTGCGAGTCCAGCTAAGGATCTATGAGGTTTATTATTGTAAGCATTCACTATTGAGTCCAGAACAGAAATGTAATTAAGTGTATTGTTATGAGTGAAATACTTGAACATTTTCTCCTTTAGAGTACGAATCAAACGCTCTACCAAGGAAGCCTTCTGATCGCTAGAGACAGAGAAGAAATTGACTCCATGTTCTTTGAGCAGATTACGAAAAGGTCTGTTCCAAAATTCCTTACCCAAATCAGTTTGTAAATTTTTAGGTGTTTGTTTTTTGAAAAGTCTCTTGTAGGCTGCCACCACAGCAGTCGCGTTTTTCTTTTTCAGGGCAACGGCTGTTGCCTGACGACTGAATATATCGATATTTACGAGGATGTATCGAAAATTATTGTTGTATCTCCTGATAGCATCCATTACAGCAATATCACCTTGCCATTGCCAATGCAACCCTTTCGATATGGTTTTTCTTCTTGGAAATTTTGTTTTACTAAAACGATGAAGCACGTATGCAGTTTGTCCAGAGAGCCAGTTCTTCACGTTACTTAGCGTTATCGTTTGGTCAATCTTCTTAGCAGCCTTGTAGAGACGATAGGCGGATCCAAAACTTGCGGGATTATTTATGTCAAAATAGATATTGCTCAGTGTTTCTTCCATTGTCTTTTACTTTCCCGATGGAAAAATGATAGGTATGAAACCATACTTGGAGTCTTTGGTCATCTCAGTAGGAAGGGATGGGAAAATTGATGGCAACACGTGCTGGGGTTGTGTACATTCCTCAACGTCTGGACGTGTTTTCTTTTCTGGAGGAGCCTCGACTTCTTTAACAGCCTGTCGCTTTTTTTCTTGACGTCTCACTTTTTCTGCTTGAAGTTTTCGGAAACATGCGTCACATCTTGTCTGATCCAAAGAAAAATATTTAGCATCATCAAATGGTTTTTTGCAACGGCGACATTCTCTATACATTCGATCTTCACACCGACTACAATATGGCTTCCCCACGCTTAGTTTTGTAAACTTGTTGCAGAAATTGCATCTCTTTTGAACGTCTTCGAAGTCAGTATCGAAGTCAGACATAATTTTTTTTTTCTCTAGTTGAAAAGGTTACGAAGATGAGGTGGACAGATATGTTGAATATATAAAAATATGATGAGGAACCTTCTATCCCAGACACTTTCTATCAATGAGATAAGGATTTCACCCTCCCACCAATCTAATAATTTGCTATTTTAAGAATATCGTCTGCAAAGCTTTTAACATCTTCCCCAAATGTGAGGTATCTCAGGGAGTTTTCGTCAATTTTGTCGAGATATTTAGCGTATTCTTCCTTCAGGGCATCCAGATATAAACTAGACATGTTCGTTTCCTGCTCTCTCTGTCGTATAGCAATATGATTGAGACACTTTTGCTGAGGGGTGTTCAAGTAGTACACATAGTCGCCACCAAGAGGATGCAGAGGTAAAATTTCATTTAAGTTTTTTGTAGCTTCGTCGATCAACATGTCTCGTTCAAAGCTTGAAATGTACCCCATTGACGCTAGACTCTTAGTAAACAATATTGGTGCATGTAAGCTACGTTCTGTCACGACTACTTTAGCATCTGCATACTCATCTAATTTTTGTCTGAAGAATGAGGCTTGCATTCGGAGAATATGTAACTGCGCGAATCCAGCATACTTATAGGGGTTGCTGTAGAGAAGAGCCAAGGGATTATGACACTCAAACTGTTGAAATAGATGCACCGGTTCCTCAATAATTTTGATTTCAGTGTTGTCGCTGAGGAGGGCTGAGATTTTCTTTAATAGGAAACTTTTCCCCGCGCCAATCAGACCCTCGAGAGCTATCACTTTCATTTTCTGGTTTTTTGCAGCAGAGTATGGAACACAGTAAATTTGTTGTAGTGGGAGTGTCAACTTCATCCTTCTCAGGAAGAATTGTGATACAGCAGAGGCATTTTGTTCGAAGGTTGTCAAAGCAGAAGAGAGCTCTGTTTTGGGGTAGACAGTTTTTTACTTCATCCATTAAGCAACTCGGTAAACGTCAGATGATATATGAGTATTTAGGGGTGTGTTTGGAAAAAGAATTTGCACAATCACCAATCATTCGGGTCTTGATCGCTGCATTCTTCATCATCTGATACATCGAGTTCCCAAGATGTTTTCTTCTTTTTCTTCTTTGGAGTACACTCACCCGCTGTTGTTACAAAGTCTTCATCATCTGAGTCGTGTTTTCTCTTTTGTGTTGAATTCGTTACTTGCTTGATGAGGTTCACTATTTTATTTTTCTTCGTGTAAAATGCTCTAAATTCCTGGACTGTAAATGTCATTGATTTGTCTTTGACTCGATCTTTTATATGAACGTAATCGGTCCCTTTAAATTTGTTGACCCATAATATTTTCTTCTCGCTCAGAGCAAAGTGTTTGAAGTGTTTAGAGTCTCCCATCTTTGGGTACTGTGCACACGAAGAATTGACACGCTTACAAAAGGATAGGTAGCTAATCCCAAGGATAAAATACTGTATTTTGCTCTAACAAATATCTTTATGGCCGTAAGCGAGAGTGGTTATACCATCATCACAAATAAAACGTTTGTCATCTAATGGGGATAGACCTGAGACACTTCTTCTCGTCGTGTACAAATTGTTCTTAAAACTTCGAATAGCGAAGAAATCATGCTTTTTGATAGGAGCTAGGCTCAAAGCAGCTTCGTAATCCTTGTAAGTAAGTTCATCGGCTATATGTCCCTTCAAACCTTTGGCTTTTTTTTCACGGTTTTTCCGATCTTCAGTTACTATTGTGTAGCATTTTGCCTTGAGCCCTATAAATTTCTCTATAAGATGACCCGACATTTCATCTTTGAAAGGTCCTGGGAGTTTTTTTTCTATCGTCACTGAATAGAAAGTGATCCGTGGGATAGTTTGAGGTATCAAAATATTTAATGTTATTTTTCATATCATCATACACATCTTCTGTTCGTATGTGATAGAGAAGGGAGTCAGTGTCTGTGAAACAAAGATCGATGTTGTCGCCATATATTTCTTTCATCACACTGTAATGGAATTTGTACATATGTCTTTTGGCAAGGTCAAGTATAGTGAAACCAACTGAGATCTGCTTGTCCAACATAACCTCTGTTCTTTTCATGTGAACTCCAACCAGTCCACGATTGACTAATGAAAATTCTTTGAAATTGGGACGACTGGTCAAGGCTATAAATCTCTTCTTATTCGTTACCAATCTAAAGTCAATCTTCTTGAAGCAATTCTCCAATGCTTTTCCGAAAAAAAGAGAATTAGTCATAATTTGAACAAATCTTGTTCAAATTTACTGACAGCCTCTTTTTTTTTTTGCGCTATTGAAATCTATGAACTCTTTCATCCATGCAATTTGTCTGAAAGACAGAACCTTATGAAGGCGATTCACTACCAGTCCTAATTTGATATACAGCTGTAATGTAGATATGTGTACAACATAATTCTTCTTCTCATAGAAAGATGTGATCAACTTCTCAGCACCATCTTTTTTTCTCAACTTGTAAATTTCAGCTACTTTATGCATCCACGGCGACCATTGATCAACTGAGATTCTCATTTTTTGAGGTGCCAAAGGAAAATCATTATGGCTATCATGTAAATGGTCGGGATAAAATAAGTCTACTTCCAGAATATACCCGGTAGCACTGTCATTCTTCACCGACATGATATCAAAATTTTCTAACTCTTGATCAGACAGAAAACGAAAATTGCTAATGGGTAAAGCCTGTCGCATGCAAAATCCATACAAATTATTGGCATCCACATACAATAGATAACTATTTGGTTTGTTTTTATCGTGATTTCGCAGATGAGAATTATTTGCCACAGCGTGTCTTTTGAATATACAGGAGGTTCCTCCTCGAATTCCTTTTTGAACGAAATTCAACATATCGATATCGTGGAAAAGTTCAAGCTCTACTTCAGAATGTTTGAGCAAAGCATCAAAGCTGTATTGAGGTAGTGACATGTATGATGTGCAATCTAACCCGTAGTATTTAAAACACATGGAACGGAATGCTTCAAAGATGTCAGTTAAAAGAAGAACATCGCATGAAAGGTAATTTTCCATATAGTCTTTCAGGGTTTTGCAATTGAACATCACCCATACTTTTTTTGCATGTATGTAATCATCATTGCTTATTGGCTTGGCTTTCAACTTGTCAAAAAATAGCTGCTTGCTAGGTAGTCTGGTTTGCTCTAGCTTTGATGGACAATCTAAATAATCGTAACAAAAACGCCTTTTTCCTCATTAAAAGGTTGAACTGGTTTGATGTTCTTGCCAGCTGTCTGGTGTACGTGAAGCTATTCTCACCTTTGCTTCGTAAGGAATCCGCAAGAGTCTGCAGAGATGCACCAAGAAAATTATAAGAATCAATGAAAATAAAACTGTCGAGATAGACGCAATGAAAATTTTCCCTTTTTTTGCAATAACTCTCAGATTGTGCTTGCGTTTTGTGTTCTCAAATGTAGAGAGGAGTAGTTTTATATCGTATGATAGTCCTCCGTGAGCTATACATATCAGTTTTCTAGATGTAGCTGCGTAAGTAAGATTGCACGTGTTGCACAAACATGCTCTGTATCGACCTGATAAATGGTCGTGATCTATTCTCTTCTCTTTGTGATGAGTAAACTTATGCTTGCAAGCAAAACAATGTGTCTGTCTGTGATGAAAGTCTAAATCAGACTGATTTAATTTAGCAGGCTGATAGCACGTGTGCAAAATGCATTGGATTTCAGGGTACTGAGCTTGAAGGTATTCGAGAAACTTTTCAACTGCGTCAACTCCAGTGTATAAGAACAATGGTCCATCATACCTGTGTTCAGAACATACTCGTTTGGCAGCAACTGCAATGGCTAGATGTTTCGCATCACCTGTACGTTTAAGAAAGCCGTGATCAGTTGATTGTATACTCTCAAAATCGTAATAGATTACAAATTCGTTCATGAACTGTGCTCGAAAATTAGTAAACTTCTTGACAGCTCCTAAGTCTGGTAAAATACACCGTTGTGTATCATTATTACAAGTTTCTCTATGAAGTACCAATTGCTTTTCTGATTTGAATAGACACATACATTTCTTACAAGTAAATGTTTTTCCACGTTTTGATCCAAAGCTATGTCCAATCAATCGTGACAATGATTTGATGAGATAGTAATGATTTTTATGGAGCAGAAGATCAATTTCATGAGTAGGACTCACATCTCCAATTTTCTGGCTAGCGTAAACTGGATACGGCCCTTTTTTGTCAAAACAGAATACACATATCGCTACACTATTATCATCTTCAAATTTAGGAACAGCTTTCAAAGGCATTGGAAGCTCAACATTTGCCCAGTTCAATCTGTTTAAACTGGAGGTATAATGAGTAGCCCTTTGAGGATTTTTCTTCACAGGATATAGATGCGCGAGAACGCAATAGATGAAGCACATTTCCTTTTCACAATCAATATTGACGACAGCTCTCTTTGCAACGATTTCTTTTGGCAATCCGTGTATGGGAGGTTTGCCACCTCTAAGAGGTTTATAGACAGAAATGTAAAGTTTTATCAGCTGTATTTTAGATATGACGTAACCAGATCCTTGATGCACAAATGTATCATAAAACTTTATGATTTCTGCAAAACAGTCACGAATTGTCTGATCTAGAAAGAGATCATCAAATATTGCTTTGGTGGTTGAGTTAAAGAATGGTTCAATATCGATTCTTTCTAAATCTCGAAATTTTGTGAGTTTCACTTTCAGCGATAGTTGCACTTTGATATTTTTCATGCGAGTAATAGCCAAACCAATCTTAGCTTTGATTTTACTCAGTGCTTCTTTGAACAAGAATAATTCTAAATCGTATCTATAGCTTCTAGGGTGATACACATATTCTAGGCAAGAGTTATCTAAAGCAGAAGAAACAAGCTCCATGGTGTTAATTTTGATGGGGGGGAGGGAACCATCACGTATCTAATCTCAGAGTTAAAACCAAAAAAATCTACATGCCCGTACTCCCGTATGCACCATCTCCCCGAACGGTTAGAGGTAGAAAAGATACCTCTTCTAAAATCACTGGCTGAATTTTCTCTATAATGAGTTGCGCAATGCGATGACCTCTTTTGACGTCATAACTTTTGCTGCTGTGATTGAACAATATGATTCCAATTATGCCTCGAAAATCTTGATCTATCACGCCTCCTGCAACGGTTATATGATTCAGAATAGCTAAAGATGATCGTCCAGCTATTCTTCCATATGTGTTATTGGGTAAAGCAATTTTTATATCGGTTAGACATAGTTGTCTCCCAAATGGTGGGATTGTATAATTGTAAGCTGACTTTAAGTCAAAGCCGGCTGATAATTCTGTAGCTTTAACAGGTTCAAAACCTCGTGATGACGCTTTTGTAAACAGAAGCTTCTCCATTTCTTTCCCACTCAAATCCCCAATTTAAGATATTTTGTTATTTTTTTTTGTTTGAGCGTTTAAATATTTTGTTTTTACTCTTCTTTTATAATTCTTATACAAATGTCATTTAAGGAGGAGGGTTCCCAGGGGGGGAAGAGGGGAGGTTTATGGACAATGACACTTTTATTTTTCAAACTAAAAGTTCATACAACACATAAAAAATGTGTCTTCACCTCTTTTTTTTTTTTGGTAGTTAGTTGACTCAATTACAGTTTCGTCAAGAAACTAACACTAAGAAGAGTTTACACTATTTTAAAAAGTGACTTCTGTGCAAATCCGTGTCTGAGTATTGTTATTGTACAATTTGCACTGTAATATTAAGTTTTGTAGAACTTGTAGAAGATACTATTGAAAGAAGAAATAATAAGTTGGTTATTTCAGACCTTGGGTTTATTCTTACGGATGTGTAAGAATAGTCACTTCTCAGCTATTCTTACGGATGTGTAAGAATAGTCACTTTAACTTACTTACTTATAGGAAACCAGTTAATTAATTCATGTTGATCTAAAATTCATTTTTAACAGGGAAAAAAAGAGAGAAGATTTTCATCACAAGAATTTATTTTTAGAGAGAGATATATTATAGGATTACAAAAATAATTAACTGTTTACATCATGAAAAAGGACTGTCCATCTTTTTCTTTAAAACATAAAGCAAACACATTGAATAAACCCGGAAATAGCACTGGAAATAACAGGAAATGGTATTTTTTTTAAAAGTAACAGTCAACAGAAATTAAAAATTTTCACAAATAAGCAAATAATAATTGGATATACATTCATTATATGCTAGGATTTACAATTGAGAATCACAGATGATATCCACAACAAAAGTACATGTAAATACAGATTTTGTGACTATCAGAAACATAAGATTCTGTTAGGGGTTGTGTTTTTTTTGCTATATCATTGACATATAATTTATGAATGAATTTCTAAGCAGTGTTGAACAATTGTACATTTTACACAGGTTAAGAATGCTACAGCTCTACCCCTCCTAACCAATATGGATTCTGATTTATGATTTGTTAAAAATATATAAACCTTACACAGTTTTGAAGTAAGGGTAACAGGTCTAACAATTAAGTATTCTTCCATTGGAATCGTAAATATTTGACCAATATGAGATGAAGGCACCTTGATCATCAGTTTCAAATCGATTCTTATGGTTTCGTTAGAAGCAATGCAAACATCGCTTGGATTCTTCAAGATAAACCCATTTTCATAATTATGTGGAGGGAAGCTTTTAACAGTTATTTTTTTATAAAACAAGTTCGTCTCTAACGATTTCTTGGGGGTTGCGTGATATTCTGCCTAAAAAAGATAATACGATTACATAATTATTTTTTTCCTCTACACAACAATTCCAAGCAAAATAGTGACCAAAAAATGAAAACATGCTGTTAAATGACACTTACCATGTTGATATGTTTTGAAGAGTTACTTCTTAGATAACTTTTGACAAGCAATTACAATTTTCAAATATGTGTGACTGCACGTGTGCTCTACGCAACAATGACCGTCTCGTACGATACAACTATCGGGAATATGCAAATTATCTCTTAACATTTGTGTCAATATTAAACGGTCAAAATATGTTAAACAGCCGTGTGGGCCAATATCACTTAACAGTCTGTTACAAATAGGACACAATAGTAATTCTGTTCCACACTGACTGCAAATATATTTTTCAAATCCAATTTCAAAATATTCTCTGTCGTCTTCTAATACTTGAAGTTTCATGACTACTCAATTGTGAGAAAGTTGGAAACCTCTGGTGTCCATGTATTTCATCCCAGGGAAAAATGAGCAAAATACGATTACTCTCTCACTTCAGCGTTACCATCAACAACCATATAATTGTCATAAAACTGAGTTTTATTACCGAGTTGATGATGCTAGCTATAGTCGTGCTAGACCATTATGCCAACTAGACAACTTGTGAAGTTACAAAGAACAGACATTTTTTTTTTTTTTTTTTTTCCTATTGGATTTTTTTTTTTTGAGTTTTTTTTTCTCCAAAAGGTAAGTGTATGTTTTTTGATAAAGTAAAATGCACTCAAGAACATATCAGAATATTGCTGTAAAACATATAAGCGTGGGATGATGATAATATTGACATTACTTCTTTGACAAAATAGAGAGACGATTAAAAAAAAAAATCACAAATTGGAAAAAATATCTGTATATATTTTAAGTTTATAATGAGTTCTAAACAAAATATATGTTTTTTCACAGATTTTCACCAGTAAGAACATATAAATTCATACTGGCGAATTCATACCACTGTTTTCTACTCCTTTTTTTTATTCTACTTTTTATAATCGTTTTTTTTTTTTTTTTTGCTGTAGGTAGATGTTTTCCAATGTTCGGCTCGTAACAGCTTTAATATCACCTCAAGAAAAATGTGCATTAGACATTAATTTTCTAAGCAAACGGTACAACAAAAACATTTCTAAAGGATATGTGCAATTTAAATATCCAGATATAACTTTTAGGATATCTAAAAATTACTATATTTTTATTATTATCAAAAGAAATATAAGTCAAAATTTACAATCTCTAACATCATTTGTTGATATTATTTGTAAATTCATTGAGCAGAGCACTGGTACATCGATTGGTTCTTTTTCGTTCAAATTTTGTAATATACAAGGTCTCGTTCATATACCTAGTAAACCGATTTCGGCACATTACGATTTGTTAAAAACTTTTAAAAAATTCAAAATTAATATCATCATATTTTACAACAGACATTCAAAAATTTTATTTCGTGTACCGTTGGAAATCAAATTTCATTTCAAATTAGGGACACTTCAATAAGATTCGTTGTTACATCGTTCAGAAATTTAAAACAAATTATTAATCTTGCAGAAGAATATTTTCAAATAGAAACATTTTTAAACCATGACGTTTATCGTCAATTTTTTTAGTTTTGTGAACGTCTTATTGACGTTCATTAGAAAAAAACAACAGAACTATAAAAAATGAACTTGTAAAAATCTAAAAAACTTCATGTGTGGTTTTAAAAAGTTTTTTTTTCTCCTGGGATAAGAAGATATTCATAGTCAATTCATCTCTTTTTATACTTTATATTTCTTGACTATTAAGTTTTTTAGAACTTGTAACAAGAAATAAAATAAAAAATTCTGGAGATTAGAAAATATATTCTTCTATACACAAAAACTTGTTTGTCAACTTTTAGAGGGGTAAGAGTTTTCTAATATAAATTATACCTCACACTAGTCAATATTTTTAAAATAACAAGAGTTTACATTTGCAGATTTTTTTAAATCTTTGCAATTTGTACCCACTGGCATAAAAGATGATCAAACTAGAAGTTCATCACCTCATTCAGCAGTCATCGATGCTCCATGGTTTGTAAGCTTAATTAGCATACTTGTAACAAAAATAAGTGAAGTTGAGATACATAGCAATTATTTTTGTCCTATTTAGCCATAACAAGAGTTTTGGTTCAGATATTTTTTAAATCTTTGCATTTTTTTCAAAAATTAGCACCTGTGAGTACAAAAACAGATATTTTCTCTTGTAATTTTTTTCTTTTGTTATACAATCATTTTGTAAACGTTTTTTTTTTCTCTTTACATAGGCTCCATGGTTTCCCATTAGCACCAGATTCGTCTCAGCTTTGAGTGACACCGCACACAGATTGATATATAAACATTCATGATTTGAGTAGACAGTATGACCAAAAAATTTCTAAAGGATAAAACAATTTATATATCCAGAAATAACATTTAGGATATCTAAAAATACACCATTAGCATTTTAATCAAAAAGAACATAAGTAGGAATTTAAAATCTATTGGATCGATTGTTAATACTGTGTGTACTTCCCAGAACAGTGTACTGGTATGTGTATTCAGAATTTTCTTTTAAATTTTCTAATATACAAAGGTGTGGTCTACATTCCTAGTGAATCAATTTCAACACGTTATGCTCCACTACAAACTCTAAAAAGATTTAAAATTGATCATCAGAACATAAGACATTCAAAATTTTATTGTATGACATTCAAAATTTTATATCATGTTCCAACGAACCTAAAATTTCATTTCAAATTTGGGATACATCAATACACCTGGACGTTGTAAGTACGTTCATAGAATTGAAATACATAATTAAGTTTGCTAAAATCATTTCCAGTAGTCAGACAGCCAATGTCAATATTTTTGTGAATGTGTTGCAAACATTCATTCATAAAACTACAGAACTACAATATCTGTTCTCATTTGTGGTTTGCTGGCTCCAAGATGCTGATTTCATTTCAAATGCTGGCAAAATTTTTGCAAAAACAATTCACCAACCAGCAAATTCCAATGGAAGTCAATTTGAACTTCATGTCAACAGTCAATTTTTAAAATTCTATCTCCACTTGTGTTGCTGACATTCATTCCATTTTTTTTAAAAGAAGTAAGAACAAAATCTTAGGTTCTTTTGCTGGATGAAAGTCATTACATGCTGGGTTAACATTTTTCCAAAAACTTTTCAAAAAATGACATCCCTATGGATATTACCTTTGACCTTCCCTTGAAAAGAACAACATTTTATCGCCATTGCTCAATGATCATTCAATTTTTTTCAAGACCACAAAAATAAAATATTAGGTTCATGTAAAGGCACTGGCAATTATTACATCCTGATCCATGTCCTCAAAGATATGATAGACATAGAGTTCACTAGAGCTAATCCTACCACAATTTAAACGACCACTTTCTGAAAAAACAAGAAGCTCAAAGCAGAACACAAACCAGAACCAGAACCAAACCCCAGCACATCAAAAAAAACAACCCCCAGCCGCTACTATAGAGGATTTAGGCATGCAGTTAACCGATGAACTAAGCACTGATACAAATTCAAACCCTCTGAAAGCGATTTGCAGATTCGAACGCAGCACCCCCCTGCTAAAAAAAAAAAAAAATTAACAAAAAGATGTCAAAAAAAAGCCCCATCTCAAGAGTGTTTTTTTATGTTGACACTGAAGATATGAAGGACAGTGGTTCTGACAGTGATTGTTCCAAAGCTAGCAAAAATTTCACAAAATCTAAGAAACAGATGGAACAACAAATTAAAAAAAGAAACTAAAATATTGAATTAAAAATGCCTCGTTTTGAAGCTACTCAGGAAAAATATGATAGCCTAGCTTCTCTCTTCAACAACATTCAGTTGCATGGTGAAATCAACATTTCAAGATTGGATACCGTTCGTGCCAAAGTTTTAAAAAAATGAGGAGAAAATGGCCCCAAAAATGTCTGAAAAAAATTAAACAACACAATTTAGCTATCACAAGATTAAACAATGAAATACAGAAAATTGATCAACTGACCGATGTTATGAAAAAATTGATCGATTCCGTAAAAGATAACCAGAATACATGCGGTGGGTGTGCTCTGCACTGCGTTGAAGGACTGCTTGGGGTAATCAAACCTCCTAAAAAACAACAAAAGAAGGCGAAAAGCAGTTCTTAAGAAATGAATCTATTCATTCAATCAGCAATATTAACTTTGATGTTAGAAAATGTATATTTTGTACTGATTTTTTAAAACCAGAGCTGATGTTAAATGCGAATTTACTTGAATAAAAAACAATGTAGTTTTACTTTTGAATTCATGTATTTACTTGTACAATGTTTCTTTCCTTAACAAATCGCAGTTATCATGTATGGTTTATATTATGAAAACAATATAGTTTGTAGTTTAAAAACATATGTATATATGTATTATTATGTTAGGATTCATTTTGACTAATATGAAGTGTGTTAATGAAAAGGTAGAAAATTTTAGGCAATGTAAAACGCACTGCTATACACATGTATATATGTATATTATGTTCGGATTCAATTTGACTAATATGAAGTGTGTTAATGAAAGAGATAAATTTTATGTGTGTAAAATGCACTGCTATAAATGTGACATCCATCCAGTGATAATGTTTATGTACCCCTCATTGTACTGTAGGCTGTTTTCTTGTGTGTGTTTTTTTCTTTACTGTAAAAATCATTAACATTTCATAAATACATGTACATACATGTGAAATGTACAGATTAGATTTACAATAGACTGAACAAGCAATGTATATCTTGTTATTTATCTTCATATTTGTGTAACAACTATCTGTATATTTATTGAATTAAGAAAGCGATATACAGCTGGTTGTACAAAACCTAAAAGCTTGATTATAGAAAAAAAAAATACCATTTTGATTAGAACACACACACACACAACACAAACTACAATCTTACATTTTTTTGTTTGTTTTTTTACTCATCTATAACAAAAGTATTAGAAGCTCTGTGATAGAATTGAGAATATTTCTCTATTGCAAAACTCAGCTCAGAACATAACAACAACTTAACAAATAATGCTGCTTGTATGTGTTTAAGTGAGCGAGCAGAAAATATATGAAAAAGGATAAAAGATGGTCAACTTTAAAAAAAAAGCATAATCTATTCAGAAGTATAAATAATCTGTATATCACTAGCATTGTATCACATAGTCTGTATAATCTTAGTATATATATATTTTTGTTACCCTCCACTCCATGCGGTAAACATGGGTTAAGACTGATATACTACTTGCAAAAAAACAAAACACCCAGCAAAATAAAATCTGGGATTTCATAGTGCAGCGAATGACACAAGCAAGCTGACAAAACACCGACGGCGATAATAGAAGAAGTTCGGCGTGTATTGATTAAAACATGCTCGACTGTTTGGCGATTGTAAAAATTGCAACTGAAAGTCTAGTATAAATTACACTACTTTTCGACTTCGTCATTTAAAAAATCTAAAAAGCATGTGTATATTCCGAAATTCATGGATCATGACCAAATAATTTTTAGAAATCTGTGTTGTTATCGTCTGCCATGACACCTGCAATGAGGCAGTGGCTATTTGTCGGACTCGTAATGAGTAAGGCGGGGGTACGTTATGCTAAACAACATGGAATTGGTGCTGGTGTGTGATAAATGCACGGGTGTCGTCAGAATAGCATGTTCTACTACAAAATGGTGACCGGTTTCGATTTCTCTTAAAAATATGAAATAATTATTGGAATTTACATGGATTAACAATGTGTCATTGAATGTTAATGATGTAGATCTGATGTAGGTAATATATATGACTTTCAATAATAAGACTGGTCACTTGTGTTTCGTTTGAAAGGCGCATTTTGCACATCCAGTCTGATATTTCAAATCTGTGTCTGTCACTGTCAGTAATCGAGTTGCAGTATTATTTTGCTTGTAACCTACAGCGCCGCGGGGGGTGAGAGTGCACGGGAAGATGACATGGAGGTGGTGTGGGGGGTTGGGGGGATCTATCCCCAAATTTTTTAAAATGTGATGCATTTTTTCTGGAATCTAGTGTATGATTTACAGAAAAGTTGGGTACTTAATATCATTTTTTGGGCTAGCACCTCTAAGAAATTATTGACCACTATTTAAAATCTAAGGTGGCCTTTAGACCCCTTTTTATGATTTCGTAAAATCATCCCTGCAGTCATCCGGTCTGTACCTGCCAAAAGAAAACTGAACAAAATATAAAGTTTATAAATGTTTTTTCTTAGTATTTATATTCGTTTAATAACATGTTTTATTTTTATTCATAACAGAATCTTAAATTAATAAAGACAATTAACAACTGGCAATTGGCTAGGGTAAAACAAAAAAAACACTAGACGATCTCGGCTAGTGTGAAATTCTTTTGGCTAGTGTAAATTTCAACTCACTAGCCAATTTGACTAGTATGAAAAAAAACTTGTGTCATTCGCTGATAGTGTGCATGTAATATAATGCCTACAGAAAAAATCAGCACAAGTGAACAAACTCGCTCACTGTTTACCATCCCAAGCAAAATAACATGCATCTCAACTCACTTGCTGACGAGAAGGCACACTTTGAGATTTTCATTTTGCTCTGATAACTCGACTCGTCTCAAAAACCAGCACTGTATATGCCTTCACAAGCTAGCTCACACAGACTATAACAACAAAATATTGCAGCTAGCTGCTCGCGACCGCATGAGGTACAAAATGCAGCTACTTCTGACATTCTTGTTAGTACGTTGTACACTGCTGTAATAACCCAATATACCAGAGTCAATATCTACTCTTTGCAGGGTTTTTTCAACCATTCCATCTCTTCGGTGAAATGGACACTTCACTTGAGCCATTTTTTTTAATGAAATCATGAGCACTGCACTTTGAAACAGCAACAAAAAAACAACAAAAGAATAAAAGTTGGTGCACTTCATTTTTTTGTCAACATAATTAACAATATTACATTGTAGATATGTACGTATGCTTTTAGAATTATTGGAAATTTGTTTCTTTTTTTATCTCTCTGCAAATCAAACTGCTATTCTGTTTGAAAAATCACACCTCAAATTTATCAAGTGCTCATGTTTACAACCCAATATGCTGCATACATGCAAGAGAATCTGCTTAGCACATGTTCACATTACCCTTGCAAAATTGCAATTACAAGTTGTTTGCTTTCAATTTCTTGCCTCTACTAGCTAGACTACACCACTGCAAACGGTGAGCAGAGCAATAAGAATGGCAAAGCATTCGATCAGTTTAACTTCATTCAGCATGCATTTGTGAAAAGTTTTTTGTAAGGAGCTTACTTGCTCTGCTCATCCACTGACGAAGAAAAGATATGCATGCTAACTGCAATCACTGCTGAGCAAATATTACATGTGTGTGTGTGTGTTTGCTTCTTTGTATTTGACACTTCTCTCTGCAGAAAAACTCAACTCATACAATCTACGCAACATTCTGCTTGAATTCACTACAACACACAAATGTGTTAGTGATCCTTTAACTCTTTTCTTCTGATGTATGCTGTTTGCATCATACTAAACCAATTTCTTTTTTCTCCCAACGAGATGTACTTGCGTCGAGAGGAAAATTTCCTCCCACTATATATTCACTTCTCATGAAAAAGGATAAAAAAAAATGGGTAACTTTTTTTTTAACAAGCATAATCAGTTCAAAAGGTATAAATAATATGTACATCACTATCATATGAATTGCATAATCTTAGTACATATATATGTGTATATATATTTTTTGTCATTCTTGCCTCCTCATTGGGGTTTCATAGTGCACCACACACATATACATGTTCTTCTCATGACATTCAAAAAAACAGCAACAAACAAGTTGCTTTCCATTCAGGTTTAGACTGGTGAGCACAACGGAGCCAGATTTTGTCTCTACAAACTCAACTTTACATTCTGATGGTCTTTTGCTTTTAAAGTGTGGTCTAGCCTCTATCACATCGCCTTGTGGCGATGGCGTGATCGAGTGTGGTGATAGAGGCTACTGACTATATTTACAAACCCCCTAACCCAAACTCAACACGATGAAATTGGCTATTTTTACAGAACTGTAATAGCTCTGTATCGACATGCAGAGGGATAGACATGTAGATGCATGTGATGTTTTGCAATGTTTTGTGAATTTCTTTAATGTTTATTTTGTGCACATTTTACGTAAATTAGTTGTACTTTGAAGTGTAGATCTCCCACCTAAATAATACATTCCGCTTATATATACGGACTTGTCGAAGTAGGCTTTTATTTACGGACTTGTATAAGTAGCATCAGCCGCTGTCAAACTAATCTTACTTGGCAACCACTGACTCCTGAAATTGTTATACACGACACTCAACAACGTTGGCAAGCATTCAGGATTAGACTTTCAAAGTTGCGCATACATTTTTTAAAACATGATTTTTAAATGCACACCAATGCATTTATCTTTATACACCAGTAGAAAGAGCATAAAAAGTTAGGAACAAAGGTATATTTAGTTTCCAAATAGAGTTTGGTTAAAAGCAGTTTTTAGCAAATGGCAATAAAAACTTACTTAAAACAGCTTACAGTAGCAGAATTTTGTAGACTTTTTTTCGTAGGCTGTTCCATCAATCGCCGCTGTTCCAACTACTTTCACCCAAAAATTCTAAATTTTAAAATCTATCTCCTACAAATATCCACTATATTTGCACTTGAAAATAGCATAGAATCCTTTCAAAATACCGTAGAAGTTCAAAATAAGCTTTTTTGGCGGGCCAACAACAGGGGAATCGGCGCCACGAGGCCGAAAGGCACAGATTTGCCTCAGATTAAAAAAACAACCATGTGCGACACGCCCACTCCTCACGGAGTGGATATTAATATATAAGATGAACAGCCATGAGGCGACCTTGACCAGATCGCCCGTGACATTACTTCATGTATACAGTCACTGCCCCTCCTGCCGTCAGTATGACTCACAGCCAATAGCAGGCCACGCTGCAGATGCCAGTCACGGTAGGATGTTTATAAATAGCTACTTCCGGAATCAGCCATCTCTAATTCCGCCAATCTACCCACACATGCCACGTGTCAATCAAGTAAATAGTTTTCTCTCATATTACACCCATTTGTTAATGCCAAGCGTGACTCAACCTTCTATTCAAGGCCAAACAGTCTCAGCCAGCATGACTCACTAACCTCCCGCTGTTTATGAATCATTAATCCCTCAAGTGTTTGCCAAATCCTACACACAATAATGCAATAGGTTGTAGCTTGCCAAGTGATTTATCCATTTAATGTGATTCAGCTATTCAATTTTTTACATTACATAGTATGCCAAAATTATGGTGATCAACATCTTATAATTTACTGCAATTAATTCGTCGGGGAATTCTCTCTTAAAACTTAGGTTTTAATCGATACCATTCATATGGTAATGGTAAATGTAATTGTGGGCTAGTTACATACCATTGAGCAAGATGAATTAACTGTAATTCCATAAGCAATAACCCAAATTGTGTATATGTTTGTCAATTACAAATCCTATGCAAAACCAGACTCATTAAGTTCGTAAGGTGGATATTTCAATAGCCCATTTTGCATTGAATCTATTTGTTTTCTGCATTAGGTGGTAGTAATCTCTACTTAATTAACAGAATTATGTGTAATTTGTAGTGTGTGTATGGTTTTTGTGCTCAACAAAACAGTAGCATGGGGCCCTGCTGTTGTATAACATCGTTGAAGTATAAGCCTATGCAACCTCAAACATAATCTCTGTTGTTTTGTATGATATTGGTTTAGTTACCGATGCTCCTGGTAGATTAATTATATCTAAGGGAAGATGGAACGTTTACCTAGAGGGATCGAACTGCATTCTGCTGGAAATTGCTTCATTCTCTGCTACATACATGTAAACATTAAATTCTATACATTGTAATGACAACAATATTATCACGCCCATGAACGATTGTTCCCTGTACAATGATAAGCCTTGGATATCTTCAACTTCACTGACCTGGTTTAACCACTAGGAAATACCCATGCACAATCATCAATCTTTACCTTGGAATCTCATGAGTCATATTTCTTGACACATGAGCACTCCATGAATTGACCCCTGCCCGTCTTACAATAACAATCAATTAGTTCACGCCATCTGTATGCTATCATATGACCCCGCCCGTCTCAATTATCAATCACCCACGTGCCAAATGTCTGCTCCTGGAGATAAGAACAAATGGAGCATGTCAGCTGACACAAGCTAAGAAGACTGCACAACAACTCTTTGTTATTTGAAGGAAATCCTTAGCTTAATGCATGTTTTTCAATATTATTGTAACGGATTTCCAACACCATTGCATGTTTGATGTAATTGTACTATATTTTGTGAATAATTTTGATAGTCTGCATAATTATGTTCGCCTTTTACAATTCATTTACTTTTTGATTGTTAAAACAAATTATGCCACTGCATGTTTGATGTATATGTATTATAAAATGATCTACACACTATGTTTGTTACAGCTTACAATTGAATAAATATTGTAATCCAGATTATGTGACTATTGCTGTTATGTGTAGGATACATGTTATATGTGTTATGATAGATATTGTACTTAGTTCCTGATCCAGACCACTGCATGATTGATGTCAATTGTATCGTATATTATCAATATATTCTATGTATGTATGTTTTACTAGATGCTTGATGTAATTGTGCTGTTTAAATGAATTGATAAATTTTATGTTTAATGTCCAGACATGATTTTGGATAAGGCAGAATTTCCTATCATTGTAGTAGCCAACAAACTACTGATTATGCTCAATGTATACTGTATTATATGATTTGTTTGATGTCAATTGTTGCACGCAAATACCGCTACATGTTTAATGTATAATGTACATTGGTAGATTTAAATTTTCAAATGAGTATATACATTTGTAAAATAACCTTCATTAGCTAACATAACGCGATCATGGTCTCAACATTTGTAACTGGTCCATAACTGAACCAGCAAATTCATAGGACAAAGGTTCCTGTTTGCGTTATGTCCACCAGCCTTATCTTTATGTGTGGGTTGATAAAGCCATATTTGTTGTAACCTACCAAATATGTCTTCTGGGGAGGTATTGTGATATTACAAAAGTGCTGAGTCAGATTAGACTCATAGGCACGCCGGAAGTCGTATGCTTCCGGCTCCGCCTACCACCCACACACATTGGTATGCTCAGTCAGCATTGCTGATCTAGCAGATTCTGACCGGATCTGACTCATTTCCGGCTAGGTGCTATATAAGTTGAGAGAAGGCTTTGAGTAGTCAGTCAATAAACTGGATAAAGATTGCTCGTTTGTTCCGTTACTACGCCTCATCACACACATGTCAAAACCAAACATGACAGAACATGTGGATGTTTTGACTTCTGAAGTAAAAAACATAGCACAAGGTCAACAATTGCGGACGATAGTGGAAGGGGTGTATAAGCAGTACACGTCTCCACGGGCTGGCACACATGGCAAATGGCTCAATCATCATCAATACCGAAGGACGGACGCCTGAGGTCAAATCCACGATGACACGTCGTGATGGAAGTGGACAAGGACGCCTAGCGTCGGCCTGGTCACCTTCGGGCAGCAGGTCAAGTGAGCGCACGACAGGGAACAGACTGACCACGGCGTGCGCCGATGATGGCAATTACAAAAGGGGTCATCTCACTCTAGTCCGTCAAGATCGTGGCCATGTGCAGATGCCAGACCAGAGCGTCAGGTGCGCAGCGGGATGGTGCCGGCGCAGGTGGGGCCCGCCCAGCAGGGCGCCAGGGAGGTTGACGCAGTTATGTAGCCTTGGCTGAGAATATTTCGCTTGCGATGGCTAGGCTTATGGAGAGAGATTCGCAGTTCGCCAAACTCAAATGTTTGGTTGCAAACGCATTGATGCCCCAAAAGTAACAGCACCAACATTCAACGGGTCACACGAGTCATCATTTGAAATGTGGAGATCATCAATTGAGGACATGTTCAACTATCTTCAGTGGCCAGAAGACGATATAACCAAGGACGACAACCACAGTGCTAACAGATTATGCCAAGATCCATTTCACCCTCTCCGTCCGGAAGACAAGGACACGACACGCGAAAAGCTATGGATAGCCTCGCCAAAGTATTCTCGATCAAAAATCAGCCACCTACGACACGGGCGGCGAGATTACAGAGACAGCAAGGCATCAGAAAACGTCAGAGAATATTCTCTGGAAATTATTAAGAGGATGCAAGAATGCAATGTGACGGACGGTGAGGGGAGAGACAGCTAGATATATATGTTCAAAATTTGAGAGAAGACATTGCGAGGAAGGTAATTATGATGATGCCGACGTCAAGGGAGACATGCCTAGACATGCGCAGAGACAGTGGAACATACGATGGCCATAAAATCTGATCAACCTATAATGACAATGGGTTACACAATCGGAGAACAGATCGCTGTATGGACAAGTTTAAAGCATGGCACGAAGCCTAAATTGGCAGGGCCATAAAAAAACCAGAAGTGGCAGACCAATAGGGGATTACCAGAGTGATCAGCATTATGACAATCAGCGCTCACTGAGCAGAAACAGAACTCCAGCGAGATATATGAGCAGTAGTCGCTCACGCCGAGCGTGTTTACAAGAAATCTAACCAAGAAAGATATGATGACAGGCAAACGTAGTGCCTCAATGACAGACGGCAGCGGTCACCAACTCCATATAGAAATATGAATGCACTGCAGGGGGCAGATGATTTGGAAGATGAGTCAAAAAACGAATAAACGTGCCAAGAAACCCATGCCGAGGTCATTTGCAGAAGATACTGAGACATCATAGTATCAACAAATATATGTAATAATAACTTAATACGTATTTATATACCAAATCAACGTAAATCTTGTTTTGCTCTTTCACACAGGAGCGCTGTTAATGCAATTTCTACTTTCAGCTCAAGAAATTATTTTCAACACAATATGATTTGGTAAAAGGAGACATCGGCAGTGTTTAATTCTGTAAATAATGTAGAAGTTAGGCCTGTGGGGGAAAAAAAAAATTTTTACATTTGTAAAGGGAAAAGAGGGAATGCAAGGAAAGGCCCCAAAATAAAGTAAACTTGGGAACCTTTTTAAAGGGGAAAAAAAAAACCCGGG
>JAGTTF010006048.1:48298-60046 GCA_019095985.1 Streblospio benedicti
TGTGAGTAATGAGATGGCGATGGATTACCCCCCTTTTTCACATTAAAAGAGAAATCAAGGGTTAAACAATGTCGGGGGATTTTTTTTGGGGGGAACGGGGGAAAAAATTTTGGGAAAGGTTTGGGTTGTTTTTTGGTTTGGGGACAAAAAGGAATTCACAAAATTACATGCAGGGTTCATTACAGCTATGCAAAAGAAAGAAACCCATGTGTGTGTGTGACGTGTTCCAATAAGTTTCTTGTGACTATAACAATCTGTAATTATGAATTTTTCATTTCGTTCTGGTCCATCATCTTTCTTTCAAATAGGGGGTTGGTGTTCTATCTTAGATTTTGGTGCTAAACAGCCATATTTTCATATATTTTTGGGATAAACTGTGTTTAATAGTTAATTATATCAAAACTTAATTCTTTTATTATGTATGTTTGATAGCAGTAACTTAATTTAATAAGATTTTACACAAATTGATGTTGGATGACAGACTGATAGTGTGAACTATTGAGTGATCACCTGTTGGATACTTCGTCAGACTCTTTGAGACAGTGTATGAAGGACTTCTGTGCTTAACCTCGTGGCTTGAACAAACTTGTTGGATAATCTCAAGACGACAAAAAGTGGACTCGCCATTGTTACCGTGGGCAACGTAGAGAACTGACTATAACCTGTCTGGAACTATCCAGGACCAAAGAGGAGCTGAGTGTAGTCATGTTTTTTATTTGTTTTTCTGGTTGTACAAAACAATTTATAATTAAACCTATTCTTTTTATATAATCTTTTTCATTAAAATTGTGTTGGGTGCTATCTTTTTCACAATAGTGCCTCATACAAATCCATTGCCCAACCTCATAAAGTGCTTGACTGCCCAGGCAATCTAGTATTTTAGACACGTATGACCCCAAATTCATGGATCATGCACCAAATAATTTTTAGAAATTCAGGTGCTGTTATGTTTGCCCCGCCATGACACCTGCAATGAGGCAGTGGCTATTTGTCGGACTCGTAATGAAAGGGTGGCAATGCTAAAACAACATGGAATTGGCGCTGGTGTGTGATAAATGCACGGGTGTCTTCAGAATAGCATGTTCTACTACAAAAATGGTGACCGGTTCACCTCGATTTAAAATATGAAATAATTATTGAATTTACATGGGATTAACAATGTGTCATTGAATGTTAATGATGTAGATCTGATGTAGGTAATATATATGACTTTCAATAATAAGACTGGTCACTTGTGTTTCGTTTGAAAGGCGCATTTGCACATCCAGTCTGATATTTCAAATCTGTGTCTGTCACTTTCAGTAATCCAGTGGCAGTGTTATTTTGCTTGTAACCTACAGCGCCACAAGGGGTGAGAGTGCACGGAAGATGACATGGCAGTGGTGTGGGGGTGGGGGGATCTATCCCCCAAATTTTTAAAAATGTGATGCATTTTTTCTGGAATCTAGTGTATGATTTACAGAAAAGTTGGGTACTTAATATCATTTTTTGGGGCTAGCACCTCTAAGAAATTATTGACCACTATTTAAAATCTAAGGTGGCCTTTAGACCCCTTTATGATTTCGTAAAATCATCCCTGCAGTCATCCGGTCTGTACCTGCCAAAAGAAAACTGAACAAAATGTAGTAAAGTTTATAAATGTTTTTTCTTAGTATTTATATTCGTTTAATAACGTTTTATTTTTATTCATAACAGAATCTTAAATTAATAAAGACAATTAACAACTGGGCAATTTGCTAGTGTAAAACAAAAAATACACTAGATGATCTCGGCTAGTGTGAAATTCTTTTGGCTAGTGTAAATTTCAACTCACTAGCCAATTTGACTAGTATGAAAAAGACTTGTGTCATTCCGCTGATAGTGTGCATGGCTATAATGCCTACAGAAAAATCAGCACAAGTGAACAAACTCGCTCACTTTTTACCATCCCAAGCAAAATAACATGCATCTCAACTCACTTGCTGACGAGATGGCACACTTTGAGATTTTCATTTTGCTCTGATAACTCGACTCGGCTCAAAACCAGCACTGTATATGCATTCACAAGCCAGCTCACAGACTATAACAACAAAATATTGCAGCTAGCTGCTCGCGACCGCATGAGGTACAAAATGCAGCTACTTCTGACATTCTTGTTTGTATGTTGTACACTGCTGTAATAACCCAATATACCAGAGTCAATATCTACTCTTTGCAGGTTTTTTTTCAACCATTCCATCTCTTCAGTGAAATCGAAACTTCACTTGAGCCATTTTTTTTAATGAAATCATGAGCACTGCACTTTGAAACAACAACAAAAAACAAAAAAGAATAAAAGTTGGTGCACTTCATTTTTGTCAACATAATTAACAATATTACATTGTAGATATGTACGTATGCTTTTAGAATTATTGGAAATTTGTTTTTTTTTTCTCTCTGCAAATCAAACTGCTATTCTGTTTGAAAAAAATCACACCTCAAATTTATCAAGTGCTCATGTTTAGAACCCAATATGCTGTATACATGCAAGAGAATCTGCTTAGCACATGTTCACATTACCCTTGCAAAATTGCAATTACAAGTTGTTTGCTTTCAATTTCTGCCTCTACTAGCTAGACTACACCACTGCAAACGGTGAGCAGAGCAATAAGAATGGCAAAGTATTCGATCAGTTTAACTTCATTCAGCATGCATTTGTGAAAAGTTTTTTGTAAGGAGCTTACTTGCTCTGCTCATCCACTGGCGAAGAAAAAGATATGCATGCTAACTGCAATAACTCATACAATCTACGCAACATTCTGATTGAATCCACAACAACACAAAATGTGTTAGTGATCCTTTAACTCTTTTCTTCTGATGTATGCTGTTTGCATCATTTTTCATGCTAAACCATTTTCTTTTTTTCTCCCAACGAGATGTACTTGCGTCGAGAGGAAAATTTCCTCCCACTATATATTCACTTCTCATGAAAAAGGATAAAAAAATGGGTAACTTTTTTTAACAAGCATAATCAGTTCAAAAGGTATAAATAATATGTACATCACTATCATATGAATTGCATAATCTTAGTACATATATATGTGTATATATATTTTTTGTCATTCTTGCCTCCGCATTGGGTTTCATAGTGCACCACACACATATACATGTTCTTCTCATGACATTCAAAACAGCAATCACAAGTTGCTTTCCATTCAGGTTTAGACTGGTGAGCACAACGGAGCCAGATTTTGTCTCTACAAACTCAACTTTACATTCTGATGGTCTTTTGCAGTTTTTTCCTCCTCGTACAACAAAACTCAACTCAGAGATTTCTTACACAAATGCAAAGCTGTTTAGCAGATCTAAAACAATGTGAGGGGCCAGTATTACCGTATGGCTTTTCCCGCAATTTGACGGTGTTTTTTAGCTTTTTTGACTACAAATGTGAAGCTTTCTGGATTTGCTCCTTAGCCAGCAGCAATAGTATGCCTCTTGGTCTGAAGTGGACTAAAGGCATGATAAAGTGCCTCGAATTTGGTGTGGCCCAAATATTGATGATGCAATAAATTTTAACTTTAAAGAAAATAATTGAAAAGATAAAAACAGTGCTAAATATATGGAAGAAACATAGGTTAAGTTTAAAGGGAAAGATAAGAGTAAGTTAAAACTTTTGCAATGCCACTAATTTTGTACCCTGCAAATTGCATGTATGTTCCCGATTGGGTAACAAAACGAGTTGATGAAATCTTTGTTAACTAGATAGTGGCCTCCACGCCCTCGAAATTTAGCAACCAACGTTTATTCCCGCCCTCAGTTCCCTTTAATTAAGACTCAATTTCATAGAATTATATGTAGAGGACATTTTCCATAAGGTGAAAGAAAATTCATCAGCCATAACCAAATTTCTAGACAAATAAATCCATAATCCTACTGGTCTACGTTTCACCATAGATCATATAATTTTTTATGACTCATAAGTAATATTTATCTTACGAAAATATAAGTAAGGGATGATGTATATTTTTTCACCCTTTGCAAAAAAATGGAACGATATTCCATTTCGAGCGAGGGGGGGTTTCAGTCAAGTTTTGGATACACCACTTTTTTGTGGGTCTAATATTTCATCGCACGCGCTAAAACTTTTCATACCAGAATTCTAATATTTTCTATTTAATTGTGGCATTAAAAGGATACAGAGCAGATATCACACATTCATTAATATTATGATTCCATTACATGATGTACATTCCAGATATATAATAAGTATTATCTTATGGCATATATAAGTAATATTTGAATGAATATCGCGAAACACTATGTAGATATCTGTCTATGCCAAATAGTTTGCTCTAGTCTAGATTGCAGAAAAATGCATCAAATTTTAAAATTTTCAGGGGGAGATCCCCCACATGCCCCTAATCGCAGGAGGGGGGTGTCTCCCGCACTCCACCCACATTTTACATAAGGTGAAAGAAAATTCATCAGCCATAACCAAATTTCTAGACAAATAAATCCATAATCCTACTGGTCTACGTTCACCATAGATCATATAATTTTTATGACTCATAAGTAATATTTATCTTACGAAAATATAAGTAAGGGATGATGTATATTTTGTCACCCTTCGCAAAAATGGAACGATATTCCATTTCGAGCGAGGGGGGTTTCAGTCAAGTTTTGATACACCACTTTTTTGTGGGTCTAATATTTCATCGAACGCGCTAAAAACTTTTCATACCAGAATTCTAATATTTTCTATTTAATTGTGGCATTAAAAGGATACAGAGCAGATATCACACATTCATTAATATTATGATTCCATTACATGATGTACATTCCAGATATATAATAAGTATTATCTTATGGCATATATAAGTAATATTTGAATGAATATCGCTTGAAACACTATGTAGATATCTGTCTATGCCAAATAGTAGCTCTAGTCTAGATTGCAGAAAAATGCATCAAATTTTCAAAAATTTTCGGGGGGAGATCCCCCTCGCCCCCCCAAGCGCAGGAGGGGGGTCCCCCCCCTCCCGCACCCCCTCCGCGGCGCCAAGGTGCGGGCGCCTATGGCGCCGCTATGTCGGCTTTGCCGACTTTATTACATTTAACAATTTCATTAGAGATTGACTTGGCACAGCACATGAAATGTGCTAAAACACGATTATCGCAGAAAAACGGCTTGTAAAAGAATGCTATTGCCACCTAATCGAACGAATAAAATTTAATCGACAAGATTAAACACTAACACGTTTAAATAACGATGTAATTTAAGAAAAATGTAAAAAATACTTAATAAAATTTGTAACATCCGCCATATCGATGTGCATTTCGTCATCATAAATCACGCTCACACAAGAAATGATGAAGTATATCTGACATCGAACAAACTAATTGTTGCGCCATCTGATTGGCTAACAGATGGCGCAACTACCAATAATATTCAACGTTACATTCGACTGACTATGCTAATCAATGATTAGCCTTTATTACACACCGAACTATGTCAACACCGACCATACTGCTATGCGATTAGGAGTAGCGCTACAAAAGCTCATTATCATAATTTATGCATATGTATGCTGGTTTCAGAGAATCAGCCTTAGTCAAGCCCGCATTGTTGTTGCATATTGTTAATATAGCGCTTTCGATAAACGATATGTTAGCAGACAGGTAGGGCGATAATAAAGAGCATTATTGTCATCTTGATCTGGGGAGTTTCGATAGATTTCTTAAAATATGTAGAATATTATGGTCTCAAAGTGTGATAATAAGAATCAGCATAAATACTTTGAATAATAGAACCTTTTTAAGTGCAACCGGCTGGTGCAGGTAACAATATATTTTGATTTTTTATGTGGTTGAACTTTATCCTGCTGGTGTACTCTGATTTCCGGGTAAAACGCAGTATGTTGCTTTATTACGAGTGAAATTAGAGCGTTTAAAGTATTTTAACATGGACTTAAATTCTCCCATGAAGTTAGAATTGGCCACGAACAAATGCAGAATAAAATACATATATCACAACAACGACATTACTATATTTATTTCTTAGTGATGATAAAGATTAAATGTTGTAAAATTAAAGAACTGCCAAATTTTCGGGCCTGACGTGTAATTCAATACGATTTCCACCAAAAACAAAAATCTCGAAAATCCCTTCTAATAGAAACATATATAAATTTACTTTGAAGCAACCTCTCTACCCCCCCCCCCAACCTCACTAATACAATCATTTAGCACGAACAAAGTTCTCACTTAATACCAACAAGTGTTACAAGGGTGGTTTAGTATTTTTTCAAAATTTCCAAATAATACGGGCCGTGGCAGGCACGGCCTTTAATGTAGATTTCACTCCCGCAAAGTCCCGAAATATTTTCAGAAAAGAGCGTTATTATTTCATGATGCCACGCCCACTTCCACCAAAGTAACTATAAGAGAATGTGGCTCACGGACTAGTCCCTTTTTGTATGTAGTCTCGATCAACCAGACTCTGTAATGGCGGCGCTCATTTCATGCAATAGAGAGTCTGGTTGAGGCTATTTTGTACGTGACGTGTGATTGACAGCTTCATGTTGACAACAGACTGCCGATTCGATTCTTTCCTTCCTAATAACGTCAATTGGGTTCCATATCTAGGTGTTATGAATGATCCCATGATACTTTGATTACAATATATTTTATTCGACACATTGTATACGTACTAACAATACACGTATATACTAAAATGCCCGAAATTCAGATCACCAATAAAATATCTAGCTTGTTTACAATAATGTTAATGGCGGCATGTTTACGAGAATATAGAGCGACTAGCGTAAAACGTGCAGCGTTCAAGTAGGACACAGTGCGTTCAACGTGTTCATTAAAACATCAACCATCCAAACAATAACGTGCCCCGCATATCTCTGAACGTCTTACATAAACTGGCCGCCATCTCGGATAACAAATAAAACCAAATGTGTCAATCTGGACCAGGCTCTGTATGCAATACAGAGTCTGGTTAAACGAGGCTATGAATCAACGTAAACATCACCGTTTTCTTTCCATTGCATTGGAGTTCAAATTCACTCCCACGCAGTTCAGACTAACTTCTTAAAACCAGCAACATTGGATTTGCATGTTTCATAGGTCGTGTTCTAAATTTAGAATATCCAGGATCGCCAAACCCACAAACAAGAGGGGGTCTTATAGCAAAAATGCGATTGGTGATTTGCCCTATATCTTTGAGCGTGAATTGTAATGGAACGTATTCAATTACAATTCCACTGATTGGTGAAAGACAATGAAATGTATTGGTGACTGGTGATTTAGATTTTAGGCAAAAATGTTCGTGAATGGATTTTCATCAAGGGTATATACCCCTCTAAACAACTGTGACTACCGATGATAGTCACTCTTATGTACAAAAATAATCGACAGCCATAAGAGAATGATAACAGTATATGTTGCATTAAAATTTATCTGGAAATATTATTTTCTTTTAATATTGAATCACTATGCGCTCACCATGTCAGGTTTTTAAGTTTACATTTTATGACAATGTCTAAATATATTATACAAATTAGAGAAGTAATGCTCAGCAACCTGCTGGCCTGTGCTATGACTTGTCATTATTATATTATCAGTGATATAATAAATTCTAATATATGGAATAGCAAACACATCCTGATTAATAATTCTCCTGTAGAATATACAAGTTGGCATAACAATGGTATTGCAAACTTTTACCATTTGCTGGATCAAAATGGTCAAATAATAGACAAGAATACTTTGGAAATACAATATAGTGTCTCTGTAAACCAAAATGGAATACAACTCCTTAATTCATGCAATTCCATCAATGTGGAAGAAAACGAAAGTTTGGAAAGAATCTAGCAAATTTTAAGAAATATGATGATTATGCTATTTCAATTAATGATAAAGGGTGAATATTTCGAAGATAACATGTAAGTCTATTTATCTAGAAGAAATTACAAATATAAGTACATGTCCGACTGCACAATCTAAATGGGAACAAAATTAAATTTGAATTTGGAATGGAATTCCACTATAAAATTGCATTTGAAACATGTTGCGAATCATTTGGTCAATCATTTCAATATAAAATCCTAAATAGATTCTTTCCATGCAACTATTACCTATCAATAATTATAAAGGATCATACCCCACTATGTGAAAATGTAATATAACTGACAGTTTGGAACACTATTTCTACTATTGTACTGAGGTAAATAATTTCTGGTTGTCTATAAACAGATGGATGAAATCCATACTAGAGACTACATTTGAACTTAATCTTATAAACGTACTCTTTGGCAGACCCAACTATGAAAATGAAAATTTAATTCACTTTTTAAATTTTTTGTATATTGTATAGTAAACTGTTTATATTTTTATGCAGGAAAAAAAGATAAAAGAATATGTTTTGTAGATTGTATTATATTCTAAAAGAAAATGCTTGATAATGAGATATATTAATCATAAGTATGATGAGTATTATGATTCATTCTAAATACCTTAGCCAATATACTGTATTTATATTGTATTATGCATAATACATAAGTAATTGTTACGTGTACACTGAACTGAAGGCCAAATAAAAAATTAAAAAAAAAACAAAAACATGAAACTTAATCAGAAGCCATGGTGGAATGACGTACTGCAGGATCTGTGGGATGAACAGTGCAGAAATGAAAGAGCCTTCTAAAAAGCCACCTCTAAATCTCACCATAAACAACTTCAAGTCAGTTCATCCAGTCAAGAAAATCTTTTGACAGCTTTTACGCAGAGTGAAGCGACGCTTACCAAAAAGGCTCAACAGGAGAAACTAGGAGACTTATGTGACAATGATTCTGTGGGGTTCTGGAAGGTGGTCAAAAATATATTTCAGTTGGGACGCAACGAACTGCATCAATTCCACTATCTGTTGAAATAGAAAATGAAGTAACTTCAGATTTGGATGTGGTAATGCAGAAGTGGAAGTCTGACTTTGAGACTTTGTTCTCTCCCCCGAATTCCGCTCATTTTGATGCTAATCATTTACAAATAATTGAGAGGCGACTTCTTCATATACAGACACTGCAAGATGCTCTACCCATACCCAATGAACCAGTCCACACACTAAACGTGCCCCTTACATTCCAGGAAGTGGACACAGCTATTCGTAACTTAAAAAATGCTAAAGATTGTGGACTTGATTGAGTTTTTTTCTTAATGTCTTAAAAATAAATCTGTCATTGACTTATTATTTCGTATTTACTGTTATTGTTTTGAACATGGTGTAATTGGTGTTGTACCAGACTCTTGGTTATTAAATGTTATAAATCCCATTTTTAAAGCTGGAAGCCTATATGACCCTTTAAATTATAGAGAAATAACTCTGGTGAATATTGTATGCAAATGTTATTCTTTCATCTTGAACACGAGACTATGTCAATGGGCTGAGGATAATGGATTTTATCTGACGAGCAGAATGGTTTTCGGCATGCTAGAAGTTGTTTGGATCACATGTATGTTTGTACACAATTGTTAAAAATAGGAGAAATATTGTTAAGACGCAGTACATATGCATGTTTTATAAATGCAAAAAAAAGGCATTTGACAGAGTAAATCATGCTTGTCTGTGGGTCAGATTGTACGACCTACGTATTAAAAGGTAAAATATGCTCTCTACTATTCAATCACTGTATGATAAAGGACGTTTATCCTGTAAAATACGTCTAAATAATCTTTTTAACTGATTCATTCCATGTACTTTGCGGTGTAAAGCAGGGTGATCCAATGTCCCCAACTATCTTTGCTTTGTATGTTAATGACCTCATTGATGAGTTGAATATAATTGACAAAGGTGTACAATGTGGTAAAGAAAAAGTGTGCTCATTGTTCTATGCTGATGACATTGTGGTCCTGGCATAGAAATCAAGATAAAAACTAAAATCATACATTTCAGACCAAAGACCGCAAAAATTACTTCTTATAAATTTATATGTGGCTCTATCGATCTCAATACTTGTTCCAAATATAAGTACATTGGAATGTATTTCAATGAATTTATGGATGATTGTGAGATTGTAAAAGATGTTACAAAAAGTGCTACTAGGGCACTTGGTGGTGTCATTTGCAAATTAAAAAAAAATGCAGGAGATTTGCATTATGGAACATTTACCAAGTTATGTGAATGTATTGTACAACCTGTTATGCTATATGGTGCTGGACTATGGGGTAACAAAGAATTTTCTAAATTAAATACAATTCAAAAATCGAGCATGTAAATATTTCCTTGGGTTACCTAAAACAGCTTCAAATGTGGCATGTGAAGGTATTATTGGTTGGTTGTCTGTATATTCAAAACAGAAACTGGAAATGTTAAGATTATTGTGTAGATTGAAAAACATGGATAAAAAAAGATTAACAAGTTGTATCTTTAATTGGTCCTTATCTTTGGCAAAACGTAATATAAAAGACACATGGGAATATAATGTGAAGAAAAAAACCTAAAAGATGCCAATATGTCTTATTGTATTACTGATGGTGAAGTAAATTGTAAATTGCTGTGTACTTATACAAACAATACTTGAATAAGCATGATAATGATAAGTGGTCAACAAAGTTATGGGATGACAGAAATTATTTGTAAAATGGAAATAAGTTAAGATTGTATAGATGTTATAAGTCTAAAATAATGGTTGAAAAGTATGAACCAAACCTGATGTCATTTAGTGAAAGGCAGTGTTTAGCAAAACTTAGAAGTGGCAGTTTTACCACTTGAAGTAGAGTTAGGTCGCAGAAGTGGGACTTCCTTAGGAGAACGGACACGTAAATTATGTTCAGAAAATAAGATAATTATTAGAATGTGAACTATATGACGATCTTAGAGAGGTTTTGATAACAGATTTAAAATGAAAGTGATAGTGCTTTAAATGCAAAGGATCAGTATTGTTTTATTAATGAGTAATCCAGAGATACAGGCTGATATAAAGCAAATGTGTTTTTTAAATGTGGGAGAGGCGTAAACTTTTTTTTATCCAATATAATGTCAGAAACAAATAATCTTGAAAAGTACATATTACGGTGTTATATTATTCATGTAAATATTCATGTGTTTTTAATGTATTCTATCATGTGTTAAAATTTTTATATACTTATATGTCTTGTAGGTCGATTTACGGCCGGACAACATTAAGCTATAATGTTTTAAAACTGTATTTCAACCTTTTTAATGTTGCATTACATATATGCAATAAACAAATAAACTAAACTAAACTTTGTATTGCACACATATGTCCTTGGTATATATAAGTTGTCTCTTGCTGTAATAATATCAACTGATATGACAATTGTCGACTATAGACTATGATAAGTTTATAGTACTAAGCATGTACACACAAATTACAAACTCTGAATATTTTACTACTTTAGCTTAGATACTGTCATCACTGACAGTTGACTGTTTTATACATTGTCTTATTATTCAATTCTATTCCTCACTTTTCTGTCAAGCAAGCTCCTGCCACTGTATTGACATAGCTGAAGAGACATCTTCCATTTTACTTTTATCAAGTGGCCCTGAAGGGACTCGAACTCACTTACCCCAAGGTTGTGAGACCAGAATGATACCATCATCCCAAGCAGCGGGTTGTTAAAAAGGGTTTCTCCCGGGCGAACCGATGTCTTCCCAAAACCCCCGCTTTCATACTTGGTAAAATTTTCATCTCAACCGGGGTCCGGGGTTCAATCCCCCCTGAAGAAAATTTAGGTTTAATGAACCCGGAAGAAAACTGG
>JAGTTF010006049.1:16099-30269 GCA_019095985.1 Streblospio benedicti
CCACTTGAAACTAATAGAATGGGTCTAAAACGATATGTATCCAGGGTCTCCCCTAGGAGGGAGACTCCATTTCACCATACATGGGGCCCCACTTTGAAAAAAAGCAACAAGATTTTAATGGCAACGGTTGCCACCTTAATTCTTTTTAAAATACATCATTTTGCACTTCTGAAACTAATAGAATGGTTCCAAAAGTATATGAATCCAATGTCTCCAATAAAGGGAGACACCATTTCAACATACCCGGGGCCCCACTTAAGAAAATAGCCACAAGATTTCAATGGTACAGTGGCCACCTTCATTCATTTAAAGTACATTGTTTTCCACTTGAAACTAAAAAAAGAATGGGTCTAAAAAACAATATATCCACTGTCTCCCTCGGCGGGAGACTCAATCTCACCATACCTGGGGCCTCACTTTAGAAAATAGCCACAAGATTTTAATTTACAGTGGCCACCTCCCAATTCTTTAAAAATACATTGTTTTCCACTTGAGACTAATAGAATGGGTCCAAAAGTATATAAATCCTAGGTCTCCCTTGAAGGGAGACCCCATTTCACCATACCTGGGGCCCAACTTTAGAAAAGTAGCAGCAAGATTTTAGTGGTACAGTTGCCACCTTAATTCTTTTTAAAATACATTGTTTTTGCACTTGAAAATAATAGACTGGGTCCAAAAATATGAATCCACTGTCTCCCTTGGAGTGAGACACCGATTCTCCCATACCTGGGGCCCCACTTTCGAAAATAACCACAAGATTTTAATGGTACAGCGGCCACCTTAAATCTTTTAAAATACATTGTTTTACACTTGAAAACTAATAGAATGGGTCCAAATGTAAAATATCCAATGTCTCCCTTGCAGGGAGACACCATTTTACCATACCTGGACTCTCACTTTAGAAAATAGCCACAAGATTTTAATGGTTCAGTGGCCACCTTAATTCCTTTCTAATACATTGGTTTCCACTTGAAACTAATAGAGCGGGTCTAAAACTATTGAGGACCAGTAACTAGTTGTTATGTTACTATTTTACTAAGATCTAACTCACATAGAATCAACACTGTATATATATACAGCTCCACACCACTACCAGTCTAGCTAGTCTGCTCACTCCGTCTCGCCTAGTGCTGAGACTCAATGTAGTACCACATTCCTACCCCGTCTCGGGGGTGTTTGGGGTTCGACTCTTGTTTGTTTATAATGTTACTTATAGTCTTTTTTCTTTTACATTGTTCCTGGTGTGTCTTTGTTTAGTATGTCATATATCCTGGTCTGTCCATATTAAACGTCCACCCCTTATTAACTTGGGACTATCTATTATACTACATAGAATTATGATAAATTTAAATTTAAATTTGCTGATCCTAACTAATACAATCGTTCTGGTAGTGGTGCTGTCATTACAATGCCTAATGAACAATGCAAACTAGAATGCAGGTCGTTTTTGACCATGCCTGTTTGCATTATGTACCATTCGGTACACTTTCACATTGAGAGCAACGAAGAGTTTGTACGGTGTAATGAGCCGTCAAATGATATAGTTGATTAATTTAATATGTAAATTTGTAAGAAAAAAATGGAAAAAATAAATGAAAGAGAAACTTTACTTTTTACAATTTCCCTCGTCGTTGCGTTGTCATTTTAATATTTGCATTGGCAGATCGCCGAAAAAGCATACACATGTTGTATAATAAATTAATTTTGGGAATTTTGTTATTTTTTTTTGATTAATGATTATTTTTGAAATTGAATTATAAGAAAAAAACATGTGTACATTGCTTTGTCGTCGCTCTAACAAAAACTCACTCATCTGCAAATCTATCTATATGCATGTAACACATTCTATAACACTTTGTTGGGTAAAATCTTCTAATTGAATTGGGAGTGCCTCCTAGTTTATTTGTCTCTTCGGTCTTCATATGTATCGTTCACTTTTGGTTCCCTTGGTAATGTAGTGTCCACTAGCATTATGACATAATTGTTATCACTTGCAATCTAGTCCATTGTTGCTAATGAAAGGGAGTGGTTACTTCCCCATCACGTTTTCATTTGACTTTGAATTTCTATGAATATATAGTTGGGTGTTTTTTTGAACATTATTTGAATACATGACACGGTAGTCTCTACGAACAGGTGAGTTCGTTTTATGTTTGTCCATTATTTGGACCTTCCGAAATTAAATTAAACTTGAAACACCGCACATATGATCGAGCAACCGACGATTGTTTCAATTTCCTTTGATTTCTATGAATATATTGAATACATGCTGTGTTCATTATGGCGGCTGGTTGCATTATGGACTGGTGGTTCCGTCGAGGTGGGCGCGCCAGTTCTCGTGTGTAGCAGGCTCGTAGTTCGGTACCTTGTATTGTCGACTGGGTTTCTGGGAAACAAGAAAAACATATATTTTAGTAACTTTCTTTATATTAAAATAATATGGTACAGTACTATTTTTTACGACACGGAGAGCTTTAATATGAGCAACGTACACCGTGTTTTGACTGAGACATTAAAGAAAACGGTCTATTGTAGATTTTAAATATTGACCGAATTTTAACTTATTGTTTTGAATTACATTGAAACATTAAGTCTTGAATACACTTAAATTTTAGTCATCGTTGTTGCGTCGTATCTGGTGGACCGTTCAGGGGTGTACTGGCTCCCATGGTGAATCCGTTGATTCACGTGTCCGTACTGTATTTACGAAGTGGACGTTGTCAACTGTTGTTATCTGTAACAAGTGAACTCAAAAACATGGGTTAGTTATTTGATTGTGGTATTAGGAGGTTGGCTATAAATAGGTGTGGTAACCATTATTTTATTTTGTCTATTTTAGGGCCAATCGTAGTTGGTCGGATGGACATCATAATGTTAAACTAGATTGTTCTCCTCACTGTCTATGAGCTGTTGCTTTATGTTGAGGCTGCAGTCTTGAGACTTCTCAAAAGGAGACTTCACGGGACGTGTATGGTGAGGCTGTAGTTTTGATTGCAAGTGTCACTGTATTCATTCCAAGGGTCCTTATGTAGTGTCTGGTCGTGGTTGTGGAAAATTATTCCCACAGATTTATGAGAATTAATTCTGGCAGAGGTGTGGTTGATTACCACCACTGCGATGATTGTAAACATTGCAACCGCCATTTTGTCTCCATTGAGAGCGTACTGGGCATGTGTCCAGCATTTAGGTGCTGAGCAGAGGTGATATTGCGATTGTCTGGATAGTACCAGGTCACAAGACTTACCAGAACTCTAAAGTGGCTGTTGCATGGTGAGCAGCGCGCTTGTACTCAATATTGGAGATGTCTAATATTGTTGCATGTTAAATGAGTGATATTTTGGGAACTTTAGTTGTGTGATGCTGATTCTGCTTGGCAGAACTTTTTCCCCGTTAGCATCTTTTAGTTTTGCTGAATTGTTGTGAATGTCCATCACAATGAAAGGCCCTCTGGCTCTTTCTTGTAACTTGTATGACTTATTTGGGTCCAATTGGGGTTTAACCCAGTACACCAACTGTCCAGGTTTCAATTGTGACTGTGTGGTGTTCTCGTCATGATTTGATTTGTCCTTCTCGTTGTACAGACTTCTATTTATCCATGCCTGCTCAGACGCATATTGCTGGATTTTAAATAAATTTTCCAGGTGGTCTGACAGTGGTACTGTGTCTGTAATGTCCAAGTCGAGCGGTCCTTGTCTGCCTACCAAACACCATGGTGTTGGGTGACATTTTAGTGGTTGCACTGTAGGAGTTGTTCAGCGCATTACATACTGTGGACAGATGTTTTGTCCATGATTCGGGGTGATCTTTGGCAAGACATCTCAACAAATTCAGTACTGATGAATTTGATCTCTCTACTCGTCCATTACTGGCCGGGTGATACGGAGAGCTCAAACGGTGCTGAATATTGTGTGATTTAACAAATTGTTGCCAGCTGTGGGAAGTGAAACATGACGCGTTGTCTGTTTGGATGATTTTCGGCATATTGAAAACCATAAAGACCTTGTCATGCAGTTCTTGTATTACTTCCTCTGTGTTAGTGGTTGTTGTTGTCATAGCGATTACATACCCCGTATGAAAATCCACGCAACATAAAATGAATCTTTTTCTGTTAGACAATGGCAGGGGGCCGACGTGGTCTACAGAAATTTTATAGAACGGGATTGGTATGTTTTCTTCTACTGTTCTGTATGCATGTTCTTTGTTCTGGTTCGACTTGTTTGTCAAACACGTATGGCAAGATGATACAAAAGTTAGTATATCTTTATGCATGCCTTTCCAAATGTATACACCTTTTATTCGTTGGAAAGTGCGTGTAGCACCTGCATGCGCCATTATTTTGTTGTGAAATGTGTGTAACACACACTGAATTAAATGGGGTGGCAACAAAATTTTGTATTCTAGATCATGTTCTTTCGTTTGTGATATAACCACTAATATTTCGAAGTCTCCTAACAGGCAATGAGTTTGTTGGCGTGATTCAACAAATCTTTTTCTTTTATTTGTTGGTGGCCTAATACCATGTTTCAGGAAATTATACAGATCATGCAAGTTCTCACATTTTCTTTGTTCATGAGCAATTGATTCATTTGATAACTTGCAATGCCCTGAGTGAGAGCAACAGTACTCAGTTGGTAGTGAACGAGTCTCTGTCTGTATGTAATCATGGTTTGACTTGGCAGTTGGTCTATTTTCGTCCTGTGAGTCTGTAAGTGTCACGTCAGTATTCTGACCTGGCTGACCAGTCTCGTTAGGAGCATTGTCCGTGTCTATTTCAGGCTGGGCTATTATGTCAGACTCGGTGGTTGACTCGTGCGCTTGGTTACCGTTGCCAAGCGTCTGCTCATTGTGTGAGATAAGGGGCCGCGGCGTGGCTAGTGGTGCTGCGTTTGGTTTATGTTGGCTTGCATAATTTTCTCGTGCTAGGTCTATTTCTGTATTCAGAGCCTTTGTCTGTGCTCTGGTCAGTACTTGTATTGCATCATAACCTGGCAACTGAGGAAATAATGCTATATTTTCGTCTACAGTAGTGTGATCGAAATCATACAACCGTCTACTTAGAAAATCTGCCACTGAGTTAGCTTTACCTTTGATATGTTGGATTGTGAATTTATATGATTGCAAGAAAAGCATCCATCTCGCGATTTTTGGAGATAGTTTATTGCCTGCTTTCTGAAATAAATTCACAAGAGAAAAATTATCCGAAAAAATCGTAAATTCTCTCTCCTGCAAATAAACTGAAAATTGTGTGATCACATATACAACTGACAGTAATTCACGTTCAAAAATCGTTCTTTTTATTTCTGCCTTGTTCAATGCTCTCCCCGTGAATGCAATTGGGTAGAAGTTGTTTTTATCATCCATTTGAAATAGGCCCCCGCCAATGCTGACGTCCGACGAATCACAGAAAATGTAAAAACGTTTGTCAAAGTTTGGATAGCGCAAGAAAGGAGAAGATGTCATGATGCGCTTCAACTCGGCAAATGCCTTATCATGCACTTCTGACCACTCCCATTTTGACTCTTTCAGGGCTAACTGATGCAATGGTTTGATCAGTTGAGCTTTATTTGGTATGAATGGGCTGAAAAAATTTACTAGTCCATTGAATGAACGTAAACTTTTCTTATCGTTTTTACGTGGCTTTGGGTATGTTGCTATTGCATGTACATGTGAATTGGAGGGTGTGTACCCGTTTTGTGATACCACATGCCCTAAGTATTCCATTTCATGCTGAGCAAAATGACACTTTTTGGGTGATAGTTTGAGATTTGCCTTGATGAGACATTGTAGGACGTTATGGACGTCCTTGATGTGCTCGTCGATTGTATTTGATGCCACGAGTATGTCGTCCAAATACAAAATGGTGGATTTGTTAAGATATTTATCTAGAATAGTTGTTAAAGCCCGGGAGAATGAACTGGGACTTGAATGTAATCCCATTGGGATACGAGTGAAACGATACGTACGTGAATTCCAGTGGAACCCCAATAAGGGTCTGCTGGAGGGGTGTACTGCAAGTTGGTGGTACCCACTCGAGAGATCTAGTTTTGTATAGTATTTGGCCTTTTTGTTTGCTAGAAAGTCCAGTATTAAGTCAAAAGATGGCATATAATATTGTTGGTAAAGGCTTTGGGCGTTCAGCGCTCGTAAATCAATGCAAAATCTCACCTCGCGTGGCGCATCCGGGTGCAGGTGTTTCTGGGACTTCTTGGCGCCCTTCTTTACGGCAAGGATCGGCGACGTGAAAATGACGTCACCACTAGGCTCTATGACTTTTTGTTTCAACAGGTATTGAATTTGTTCATCAATCTGTTGTTTAACTTTAGGTGGATATCTATAAGGAGTGGCATGTTTGAACTTTGCGTCCGGTTTCATCTGGATTTTATGTTGCACCACATCACAGAAACCTAAATTCTTTTCTTTGTCAATGAATACCTTTTTATTTTCTGATAGCATTTGCTGGAATTTGGTTCGCAGTCTGTGATCGTGTATGTGATTGAGATCAAACTGACCACCTGGTCCTTCTCCTATATTAACAACTGATGTCTCAGTTTCCTCTTCTACATCATCAGTCGCCAGAGCATCGAAAATTGCAATATTTTGACCTTTGTGAATGTAGAGTGGTTGTGAGGAATCGTTTTTGATCATCACTGGAGCCGTGTTATTTGATATAGAAACGACTGTATCAATTACATTGCATTGATCATCATATGTTTGCACATTACCCACTAAACCCGTGGAATAGTGTACATGGTTATGCTTGTTGGTCACCTTTCCAGGTATCAAACATATTGACTTTGGTCTGACCACAACGTTGCGTTGAGCATGTAATTTGCAAGGTCGTAAGGTTATTATTTGTCTGTCAAAATTGAGGACAGCTTTGTTTTGCTGTAGAAAAGGTCTGCCCAGTATAAATTGGTGACTGAGCTCTTTAAATACATACACGTGTGTTGAGAACCATTGATTCTGCAATTTAAACCCCAACGCGGTGGATCCGATGGGTTTCACTGTATGTGTGTTTGCGACATTAAAAGACTTACTGGTGGGCACTAAACTAAGCTTGTATTGAGGCAATATTTTTGCTATGAGGGATTCAGAACATGCAGAGATCGCCGCCCCTGTATCACATAAGGCTTTGATGGCTAAATTTCTATTTGGAAAAGATAATTGTACCACTGAATTACTGTAAAATTCTACGTCTAGGGTTTTGTTGTCACTACTCTGTTGGAAACTACATATTGATGTATTGTCCAGTGGTACAGTATTTAGTTTAAATCCTGTTCACCCTCTGCAATTTCATTCACAGAATTCTCACTTCTCTGTGATTTCTTTCTGTGGTCTTTATGCTTGCTACTAGACCTTTTGTCTGACGATTTTGATCGTGATCGAGAACTCTCGCGGGAAGTCGCTCGAGATTTTGATCGAGATTGCCGTGACTTTGAACGCGATTTATTGTCCCGTGAGTATCTTTTATCAGACTTCTTTTTCATGTCTCTCCGGCTTGGGCGGAACGACATTGCTGAAACACCTTGTTGCAATTGTTTTTTCAATGCGATGGCGTTTTCTGCTTTCTCGGCACATGCAATTGCCTGAGTTAAGCTGTTGTATTCCATACACGCCAGCTTTACGCGTATATGAGGCAACAATCCATTGATGTACGTGATAACGCGTGACTCTTCTGAAAGCATTTGGCAATCTTCCATCCGTTGTAAAATATCAGCAGAGTAATTACGTACCGACTCGTTTTCGCGTTGTTGACGTGCCGTATGTTGGTACCTCGCATGGATGGGTTTTTCAGAGTGGGCAAACAGTTTATTAAGTGTGTGCATAACCTCTTTAAAATTCATATGTTGTACATCTGGTATACGATCATATTCTGCGCGCGCATATTTCTTAAGCAAGGTTGGTAGTATTGTTCTGCGCTGCGGATCCGCATCGTTCCAGCCCAAATGGGTGAAACTAACCTCGAGGTCACGCGCCCAACGCTCGAAAGAGCTGTTTTGCGCCCCTGTAAATTCAGGGAGGTTGATATTGGGACCACGATTAACGGGTGTGCGGGGTGTTTGATGCACTTGGCTGGCCAGGTCTCTTATGGAGGCAGCCAGGACGGACATATTGTCCTCTCTGGGTTTTTGAAAATGTATGGACATGTTGGACAAGTCCTGTTGTAGCGATCTGACTGTCTGCTGCAGAGCTATCAATTCAGCAGAAGGCTCTGGTCGCTGTGGTTCTGTTACGTATACATATTTGACGCGCCGACTACTACCGTGACGTTGCACGTCTGAATCAGAACCGCTAGATGCTAATTGGGACTTTAACCTGTCATTTTCAGCTTTCAGTTTCGCAATTTTGCGTTGCGATTTATCATCAATCAACTTGATTTGATGTTGCAGATGAGACTTTGTCTGATTGAACTCGTCCATCAGGTCATGAAAAGCTTGCACGAGCTGATCTATTGGGGAGGGAGGAAGAGGGGCATTAGCAGGGTCATTCTCGCCGCCAGCCGCTATGTTAAGCTTCTCGTCCTCTCCGTTGCTTTGCTTGTCCATTGTGTATTTGATTTGAGAGTCACTAAGAGATTTAAAAATTACAGTTCCCTCGGCACCCGTAAATGTGCAGTCAAGGGTGGAATCGTGTTCAGAACTCGATTCGTGTAATTTTATAATAAGTTTCTTACCCGGTTTAGGCGTAGACGAGGAAAACATCTGCTTGCACAATTAGTGAAGCCAAGTAATCCGTTTTACGCGCCTATCCGAAACGAACTCAATATACACAATGTATCGTGAAAAAGGATTCGATCCCTTAATCTTCACCACTTATCATAGTGAAGACCAGTAACTAGTTGTTATGTTACTATTTTACTAAGATCTAACTCACATAGAATCAACACTGTATATATATACAGCTCCACACCACTACCAGTCTAGCTAGTCTGCTCACTCCGTCTCGCCTAGTGCTGAGACTCAACATTTTGAAATAATATACCTGACGAGGTGCCAATTAAGTGAACTAAGCAAGTTTATTTTATCTACCAATTACATAATTCGACCCGTGACGTAAAGGGTCTAGTACTTATATTAGAAGCACTATTCAGGGCGACTAGCGTACAACACAATGCGTTCGACGTATACTTTGACACGTCTACCCTTCAATAATGACGTTGATGAAAAAGAACAAAACAAAAACATTGATGGGTTTAAATAAAATTTACACTTGAGGATCTCCATAACAGGGAGTTTCTGTGTAATTACTTACCGTCATCAATAATATTTGTCATATTCTCCTTTTTATTTTGACATAAAAATACTAAAAATGTTGCCAATTCTATTTCACAAAGACATGTTTGTTTATGATAACTTATTACATAAGCGGCCTGTGTTATCGCTCGTACACTTTGTTACTTGTACCAGTATAATTAAATATTGCAACATTTCTATATCAAGGTTAAAGGCGCAACAATGTATAAAAAATCTGTTACAATTTTCAAATCAATAAAAAAAAATCGGCCTAGATCTGTCGTCCGTGAATGTATTAGATCTATAAAAAAGTAGATCTAGTCTAATAGCAAGTACTGTCAAATTTCAGTATCCAGCAGGCTAAGTAGCAGCAATGTCTGAGTTTGTGTATGTTTATGTTTAATTCGTTCATGACATGGGATATTATACAGTTGGCAGTTGGCATTTCATTTGATTGTTAATGCAAGAGACGGATTATATATACCAACGACACATGTACAATAATGTTGCTGTAGTTTGCTGAAAATCAAGAACAAATGGAAATATTCACCCTGTTCACTGCAGTAATACACAAATAGGCTTGATCTATATAGTCATATTATAGAGAAGGGATATTTTCTTCAGAGAGCTTTTTTGACATTTTCTTAGAGAAATCATAACTCTCGTGCATTATAATTTGGATGAGTGTTGTGCTTGTTACATGGATTCACTTGATTGCAATAAAGTGGATATAGATCTATGTGTGTTTTTAAAATGAGAATTTAAAGTGAAAAGATAACTTTCTGTGAAAAATAAATAGTGTTTGCATCAGGATTAATTTTGAATTGTTAGTACTTAGTACAGGGTATTGAATTCATTAATCTCTTGCCAGTTGTACAGTGCAACTTGTAGTTTGGTGAAAAATCATATATGCTGCAATTGAATTTGTGAAAATTCAATTTATAAAAAGAACATTACAGCTATGCATACTTTCAAATTAAGTAAAAGAGAGGACAATAAAAAAGATAAACAGAAACACCAAAGAAATGCGCGAATTGAGAAGGGTTCATGAAAAGGTTGAACTGCTGTTTACCAAGGAAAATCAAAATTTATTGATAATAGATTCAGAAAGATTTAGAACAAAGATTTGAGGACTTTAACACAATTATTCAGACCGAGATTGATAGCATAGGTGAGGATATGACCAATTTAGAAGGCAGACTCGCGGAAATGGAAGCAAGCGTCTCGTCCCAGAATCTCTCTCCGTTTGATACAGAGTCAACGATCGTAGCAAAAAATACCAACCCATTTCGGTAGTTGTGGAAAAGAATTGGTGATGTTTTGTGAGCTTGTATCCAAACACTTGCTTGATAATGACTCCTCATTATGTGGAAACATGCTGCATCTGAAGCTGGAGGTAACGATTCCTGTGGTCATCCCATGCAGAACAGTTTCATTCTTGCTTCATTACCTGTTTCCGCTTTCGGTACACGGTATATCTGGCAGCTAAACTTCTCTGCAGATTTTGATATGTAGTCAGTCAACTGGCCCATAACCAGTTGGCACAAATTTTCATGGTGCTCCTAAACACACGCCATGCTGTCTTCTTGCTGTGACCACTAAATTGAGGCACAGTGTCGCATCCAGTGATTGCGTGATACGTGAGTATTGATGATACTTGCTCATTGGGTAGCTGACGACAAATATCATGTACTGGGATATATTTTGGATGTTTTGATGTGCCCGCTTTCATAAGCAACTTTGACCATTCCATTTTGTCATAGTGAGAGAGCAGTAACACAAGTACATCAGTATCCCGTACTGACACAACCATCGACTCCATATGAGCATGGATACAATGTAAAATAATACATGGATCAGCTTCCTCATGACCAGCCTTAAGCATGGATAAATCGAGCGATGTGTCCGATGACTAAACAAGTGTAGAGTCCGTGAAGCCTCCACCAACAACCACTGTTTTACCGCTGGGGCTATGATTGACAAGATCTGCCTTGTTATCATCAAGTCTAAAAAAATTGGACCAGTCTGTTGGCAGTGGAACTGATGCACCTTCTATTTTTTGCCGAACTGGCCTCTTGCCTTTCTTGCACTTAGTTCTTGTTCCTGCTTTGATTGATTGTGATCTGTAGCAGTCAAATGTAACATCAATCCTCTGAAAGGCTGCACCCATTTTGTATACCGCTTCAGCAAATGCCTCCGCATATTAACCAATCATGCTTATGTTTTTTGATTTTTCCTAAAGCCATCACCAGCGCCTGACCATCAATCAGCAAACAACTTGGTCCACAATCTAATAGAGCAGTTGGCGGTGTCAGTACATCTTTGGTCAACACGTTGGCTAGCAGAGACTTGTCTGGTGAACGCAGTGTGCCACTGATTGTGGCGAGAAATAGCGGTACAGACATCAGCTCAAGTGAACTTCACGACCAGTCCTGTAAGCTGTGATGAGCCGTTGTAAGATGTTTTTGTCTATCTTTATCGTGCTTTGTTTCTCTTTGAAGTCCTGTACAACTCTGTATAGGGGAAGCAAATGTAACGGCTTTATTCTTGTGAATGGGAGCCTTCAAAGCAGCATGTTGGTTATCTGGATCTACACAAATGCATTTTTCAACAAACTCTGCAAGTTGCTTTTACAAGTGTTCTGCCCAAGCAAAGACTCTTGAATAGCTTCACTGGCCAAATCCTTGTTGATCATGTTCTGTAGTGTATCTATCGTGTTGATCATGTAAAGAGCACCATCCAAGCAAAGTTGCGTCTCATGCAGGATTCCTGGCTGAGCAGCAAAGCAGATGAGATCCAGGACTTTGCAGACAGGAACGACATGAAGAATTTCTACAACAGCTTGAAGGAAGTCTATGGCCCTACTACTTCTGGATCTCTGGCCCCACTCCTCAGTGCTGACGGGTCAACGCTGATCACCGACAAGGAGAAACTCCTGGAGAGATGGGCAGAACACTTTAATGGCGTACTGAACAGGCCTTCCACAATCAATGATGAAGTCATTGACAGGCTACCTCAAGTCCCCGTTGAAGAGAAAATGGACGCCATACCTACTTTAAAAAGAGATCCAGAGAGCAGCCCGACTCTTATCCAGTGGCAAGTGCCTGGCTGGGACTCCATCCCAGCTGAGATCTACATCATGTTCTCGGCCATGCTGACAGATGCTTCAAAGACGCCGACGGGGCATCGGCATCAAGTATAGGACTGATGGCTCAACCTCAGGAGGCTTCAAAAACCAAGTTTTCCACAGACACCATCAATGACTTCCTGTTTGCCGATGACTGTGCCCTTAATGCTGCTACAGAAGCTGACATGCAACACAGTGTTGCAAAGTTCTCTGATGCTTTGACAATTCCCGGCCTCACCATCAGCACGAAGAAGACTGAGGTGATGCACCAGCCAGCTCCAGGAAGCGGTATGTTGTTCATCAACGGGCAGAGACTAAATGTGGCGGACAAGTTTGTTTACCTTGGTAGCACACTCTCCAGAAACGTCGTCATCGATGACGAAGTTAACGCCAGACTCGCGAAAGCGAGTGCTGCATTTGGCAGACTGTACTCAAAAAGTCTGGAACAGAAGAGGGATCACCACAGAGACTAAGATCAAGGTGTACGGGCCGTTGTTCTCACCGCTTCTCTATGAAACATGGACAATTTACTCAGCGTCATGCCAAAAGCTGAACCACTTCCACACCACCTGTCTCAGGAAGGTTCTCGGCATAAAGTGGCAAGACAGGATCCCAGACACTGAGGTACTCACGGGCTGACCTGCCCCGCTCATCCTGATGCAGTCCCAGACCAGCAGGCATGTCAGACCACAGGCTTCCAAAGAAACTTTTGTTTGGCGAGCTACAGAATGGCAAAGCGTTCTCAAGGTGGACAAAGGAAGCACTTCATCGACACACTCAAAGCCTCGTTGAAAGCCTTCAACATTGATCACAACACATGGGAGCAGTCAGCGCAAGACAGAGGAAAGTGGAGATCAACTGTCCACCAGGGTGCCAAATCATGTGAGGCAAACAGGACGGCAGCAGCTGAAATGCGACGGCAAGCCAAAAAGAGCAGAGCTGCCAACCCTGCAACAGTTGCCACCATTCCCTGTCCTCACTGCCCGAGACTCTTCCGTGCACGAATCGGCCTGACCAGCCACCTGCACCCACAGAAACCCGATGTCATACCCCTAGGGTGGATGATAGATGGTCCCCGTCGACATCGACAACACCAAGTGTTCTGCTCCAAGCAAAGACCTTTGAATAGCTTCACTGGCCAAATCCATGTTGATCATGTTCTTAGTGTATCCATATCGTGTTCTGAACACTCCATATTGCCTAAGTGATGTTGCCAATCTTCCCTTCATCTCGGATCATCTTTGGCCCCAAGCGACCTTGGATATCCTCATTGTGTGTATATGCATCATCATCGTCGTCGTCCACGGTTGGGCATGGAACATCTGTTTAGTGTGTGGTGTGATTGTATCAGGGTTCTCAGGTTATAAAGACAATGTCCAGATTATTCCATGTGGTGGCCTATGACTCCAAGAAAACTCATTGCTTATGTGCAGTCCTCCAAGGCAAGGTGTCAGTATATTTTGTATTGATCAACAGAAATTTTAAGTTCCATCTGATAAAGGCCCTCATCCACTGTCAGAAATACATGATTCCGTTTCAATGATCGAGCTACTTGCAACAACCTCACTCACAACGGTGTTAAGTGTGTCAATATCGTGTGCAGGAGCCTATATTATGAGTAGATACCCCAATGATGTTTGCTCTGGATTGACTGTGCTAGTTTTTCTGATTGAATGGTGTCAAAGAAGGCATTGCTTCCTGAGGACATCATGTCATTATGAATCCCAGGTCCTTCGCGTGGGCTTTCTTTGCTCATGGGCATTCAGCCATTGATTGTGTGAACCATTCAGTTGTGATGTTCAAATAATGG